>JABFFJ010000420.1:0-34083 GCA_013623715.1 Fusarium verrucosum | reverse complement strand
TTAATTTTAATTTTATTAAAAATCTCTAGAAAGTCTTAAAAAAGAGGATATATAATATATACCCTAAACTTATAGCCTATTTAAAATCTATTACTATACTTAACTAGCTAATTAAAGTAATTAAAGAGGTATAGTCTTAAATTAAAAATAAAGTAATTAAAAATATAATAAAATTAATATATAACTAAGTTAATATATATTATAATATAAGGGGTTATTATACTAAGTATTAAGATATATTTTTAAAATCTCCTTTTAATTATCTATAAATTAATATATATAATATTGTAATTAAAGAATAATTACCTATTTAATTAAAGGCTAAAGTAGGAGTATTAGGTTAAGGTAGTTAGGTAGATCCCGGATATGTTAGGACTTTTATTGAGTTACTGTACATATATGTTTGTTTTAATCAGTGGCTGGGATCGTGATTAACAGGAACGATCTCCCCTTGCAGAACTAGCTAGTCACTCTATCTAGCGGGGCACCGTTCATGCTGCACGCTACAGTAGTCACAATGATTAAGTGATAAAATTCAAGTGTACAGGTATCCGTAGTCCGGCGTTACAGGACTTTCATTCTCCCGGCGTCTCCGGACCCTCTCCCTGACTCTTGGGCTCACAAAGCCCGCCCCGAGAGACCCACCTAGTCCCGTGTTTCGGCCGGTTACTGCTCCGGGTGAATCCAGCTGAATCGGTAGATCATTTATGAGACTCATATCGACGTCGTCTCCATACTCATCATTCTCGGCGGCACTTTCTGCCCCCGCGACCCAGCAATATGATCTCTCATGCGCTGCCTCACCAATGCCTTCACTCGTCCCTCGTCTCCACAACGGTATCTTTGCTCCCTCTAGTCTTGGGCACAAATGGTAGTCGACTTTGTCGCTGTACTGCACTCTCTCGTCATCAACCGACACAGAGGCTAGCGATTGAAGAATTCCATAAATGAGAACCCACCGACTAAGCCGCGCAGTCGCTGTATCCATACCTCCAATGTCGTCAGTCTTCTCAAAGCGCTCAAACACGTCGACGAGTCTATTGAAGTTCCCTGGCTCGTCCGAATTGGTGTTTTCGGTATAGGCGAGCCGTATTCTCTCCTCCAACGCGCCCATGTGACCCCTTCGAAACGCCGTGGCTGTTGATGCTGATGTCGACCCTGGCAGTAAAGGATGCGGGTGTGGAATGTGAGGGAAACCATGCTTGTTGTCAAACTCGACAAGCATATCCGTCATGCTCATCTCCTTTGTGTCTGCTTCAACGGTCTTTTTCCTACTCTTCGACACCATCATTAATCTGCTTCCATACTGGATTTCCAAAGCGCCCCAGACGATATCTCGGTCGACAATGCAATCATACAGTTCCCCAAAGTCCCTTTGCAGTTTCATCGCCAGTGTCCGACCCAGCCAGGTCTCCGATTTAGTGGTACTGACTGAACGCCCAGACCGACTATCTGACTGTCCTGACTGTGAGGGAGGCCATGATCCATACTCTCGCTCAAAATGTTGCAGGAGCATGTCTTTTAGTCTCTCTATCGCCCTCATCTCTGCGCCAATTTTCGGTGTGAAGGCCCATATGTCTTGGTACCTGAAGCCAGCCAAGCGTTCCTCTGCAGCCTGGACGCGATCCTGCATCTCCTTACTCGCCGTATCCATCAGCATTATCGTGTTTGGAGATATGTGTTTGAAGTTCTTGCAACTCTGTACAAGATCATACATGCCAACGCAATGTGTAAAACATTCTCTCCATCCTTCTTCCCACCGCACATCCGGCTCCTCCGCCCAGACGAGGAGCGACACTGCGGTTGAAGGGTTATTGCGAACGTCGTCAAGTCGGCGATTGTAGATATAGCGAACTAATTGGCCAACATTGTCGTTGTTCGGCGGCATGTAGCTGTCGAGTCGAACATGAAGATCAGATAAGGCCTCGTGTAAAGACAGGCCGACGATCGAGGCGTTGAGCAGCAGTGCAAAGAAATTGCGTGTTGCAAGCTGATGGCGGAGTTGGTCGATGCTCTTCAAATTCTGTGGAGGAGGGAAGTGCATCTCATAGGATACTTGTCCTCCCATATCTCCAATGCTGGTGCGTCCAGATGCGGGTGGTGTTAGTGGTGTACTCCGAAACTCTTGACCGAGCTTCCTTCCATGGGTTTCACTATTTGGTGAAGACAGGGGAAGCAGATCTGTATCAAGCAAGCCCTCATCCAGAAGTGTAATAAGATACCGACTCTGGATTGCCTCAATGATATGCGAGGAAATCCGCATTGTCGGTAAGCTCTGGCCTTTGCGTCCAAGGTAGATCAAGACATCTCCGTTAGGGTCCCATAGCTCTGGGTCTTTACGAAGTCTGTTCCATTTGGTGACAGGCCTTCCTCCTCCACACCAACGCTTGATCTGCGGTGCTGGTGCTGGTGCAGAAGGTGTTTGTGGAATTGGAGGTAACTTGCTGGTCGGGGGTGGTCCTACGGGCGGTAAACTGAAGGAGGGTTGTGATGCCGGCGTCAAAGGGGGAGGGTTTTGATAAAGCGTATAAGAAGCTGTTGACGCCGAGGTTGTATCTGTTCGTGCCAAAGATTGCGAATCCCAACCACTGCTCTCGTTAGGGCTGGGAATAGGAACCATGTTAGGATGCAATGTTTCCACGCTTGGTTGGCTTGTAGTGTCGTCTTGTTCGATGGGGTCCTCTTCCTTGTCCTTCTTGCGGAATGTGAACGTCTTCGCTATTGTCTTCCGCACGTCATCGCTTCGCTTGTCGATCATTGTTCGAAGTCCACTCCTCTCGATAGTACTGTATTCCTCTGGCAGGGTAGTTCTTCTTGGCTTGTTATAGGCCCAATCTTCCGTCGGAGTGACAAACTGATTACTCGTGTACGCATCTCTATTCCAATCCGGTACCATCACTGGTCTGCTTCTCATGGCCCAGTCGTTCCTGTTTCCCAGTGGCATCGAGGCAGCTGGTTGTAGTTGATAGCGAGGAGCCAAGGTAGCTGGGCCATTGGGTGGTATTGAGGTGTCAATAAAAGGTTCTTCACCACTGGACGATGTGGCTACAGATTTGGCGCGTCCATGTCTTGTGGGATCTTTGTTCTTTGCTTGTGTTGTCTTCTTGCGTGCGTATGCGCTTCGTGCCGACATGTTGTCGGATGTGAGATCAATGAGGATGTAAGTGGTTGGCTGGCTTCTGTACTGTAGATGGCTTGAGGAAAGAAGGAAAGGAAATGTCCAAAACTGTTCTATACCTTCAAGAACTAAGAGTGAAAAGGTATTCGGACACTAATAAAGTAATTCTGAATCGTATTTGTGTGGTGTGCAGGCCACAAGAGGGTTGTGTCGTGGCGAGAGGTCCGAACGTGAAGTCTCATATAAAGACACAAGGGGGGAATCGAGAAGATGGGATGGGCTTACACAATAAAAGAGTGCTCAAGGATTGTTAGCCAAACATATTTTTGTCCGGAAAAGAACTGACATGTAAAGTTCAAAAGCAGCATAAAAGCCGTCAAAGAGCCTAGATCCCGCACAACTCTTACGCAGGACGGCCGCAAAACTGCGATACTACGTTGTCAACTGGACAGTCCAACAAGTTACGCCCGCAACTCTTGGAGTTTAGCTAGGGCTGATATGGGCAGGCTTTCCTAGCGCAAAGGTAGTTAACGGTAACTTTCCCCGGTCCTGGTGCCTTGAAGCCGAAGCCGGAATGGTGGGAGACAGAAAACGGCCAAACGAACTGCTCTATACTGAGGTCACATAAGATGCCATGTGTTGCGGCTCTTTCTAAGAAATGCTTGGTTCTGCGTCAAGTGTGATGAGGCTTCAGCCACGATCTTATTGTCGTTCGCCTTGGGTAGTGAGTGCTATCGGGCTTGCAAAACGAGGTAAGGAAACGCCATGAAACAACAACATTATTCATGCTTGGATGATCTATCATTAAAAGATATGTCCTATTTCGAAATATGATGTTTGTTCTCCTGCATATCATCCATCATATTTGATAGAGCAGGGCGACTGATAAGCATCCATGCATGCTATCACAACAACGGATATCAACTTTAGATATGGCTGCTGATAAGAAGAGCTGTCAGCTCACTCATACAGGCATGGATACTGGCTGCTTAATTAGGTTAACGCGCCCTGAAGAGAGTAACATCGCTCGGGCCTTTGATGAGCGGGCGATCATTCTTGTTGCTTTTTCCACGTGCGCGGAAAGAGACATCTAGATAACGAACGAGTCAGCGATGGGAGACGAGCTTATTGTATGGGTATGACCAGTAAATGGTTTGTAATGGGTCAGACAAATCATCCAGGGCCTCGGTTCTCGGGTCACCCACATTCATTCCCCCGCGTTAACAAGGTAAGGTCCTTATCAGATGGCAGATGAAGGAATGATAGGATCCTTGTGGCAAGGGATGAGTTACACAGAAAAGGGGACGCGGCTCTGATACAAAGACTGCTCTCCCAAATTGATTATAGTTGCTGTTGATTGTATCAGTATTGCCAAGCATATTCGTCAGCGATATTACGTACGATCTTAGATCAATGAGGTCACCATCATCACGATCAATGTTTAATAAATGAACCAGCAATTGCGACGCATAAATATTTACAGAGAATAAGTGCTTGTTACACAACGTCCAACTCATTACTCTAAATGGTAACTATATCAAAAACACAATGCGATTGAGATTAGGTACACATTCCATTATTGTACCTAATTACCCTACACCATCAGCGAAGATCGGTCGGCAATTCTATACATTGCTCACCTACAATTTGTGTTTATTTCATGCTCTTCCTCTTCAATCACACGATAATCACGGACTAGGTATGAGGTCATGTCCGTGAGTTTCTGTAGCCATCTACCCTGTTCTTTGATGGTGTGGCTTCGTGCAGCCACCAAAAATGACGTAAAGTTAAGTTCAAGGTTAGAATAACCATTAACATACTAGTGCAACCAAGTTTAAAGCTGGAAAAGTTATGTTAAATTGACTAACAACATCACTGTGTTATTTATGGTGAGACAGCATTAAAGGAAGCCAGCGAGGCAGAGCAAAACTCAAATGACAGTATTCTTTTATGAACCAAGACGCACTAATGCACCGTGTTTTAATACAAAAAAGTCCTATAGTTGGGCACTTCTGACAAGGTTGTCAGATCCTGAAGGGTATCTTGCGGCCGTATCGCGTAAACAATAAAAGAGAAAAGAAAGGTGCATCCAATACCAAAAGACCATTCATCGCCGTTCCGTTTCTCGTCAACACATTACCACCATTCATCACATGTCCAATCGCTTAGGCACCGTAGTGGTGGGCACCGGGCTTGGTGTCAGCGTGAGCAGAGTGGCCGCGCGATCGCATGAAAGCCAATGCCTCCATGATGGTCAAGCCGGTGAAGATGGCCCAGATAAAGTAACCAAAGGCGACAGCAGCCTGGGCGCATTGGCAAAAGGTCATTCCGTGGCACTTGGGAACTCCAATGTGAGCAGCGAGGGCGGTAGCGCCGGCAAACCAGAAGATGGTGGTGACTGCGAGGATAGCGAGAGCGACCATGCTATGGTACAGGCGAGGGGCAAAGAGTGGCGTCAGAGCGAGATAGAATAGCATGAGGATGGACCAGACGGCGCAGAAGAGCAAGAAGGAGTACGAGGGAGGAGAGCCGCCACCGAATTGGCCAGGGTTGGTTGCGTCCACGACTGCAGAGTTGTTAGTTGGGTAGTTCCATCAAGACAGGGGAGGGTCCGGCACTTACGGTACGCGGTGAGACCCAACTCAATGATGAGAAAGACGCCCAGAACGGCGTGGATGATGGTAATGATTCCCATAGCCATGGTGGGCGGGTTGAGGTCGTTGCTGATGTAGTGTATGTAGTGTAGATAAGGTTATTAGGATCCGAGATTAGAGCTCTACCGATATTGCGAGAGATACTGTGCGTGCAGCAGCTGGGGTAGCTAGGTAGTTATGGTGAAGAAGAAGAAAGAGCTGAGTCGTCAACAAGAGGAGGGACGGTCTAAGAGGGGATGTATGTAGCATTTAAATCACGGCAGCGTCGGAAGATATGGCACACACACAAAGGCATTAGTAGCATTGGCAGTCAGTGACTCTGACTACTAGTCACAATCATGTGGTGTGGGCTCGGCCATCTCATCAAGGAAAGACAGCAAAGAATCGAGGCCTCTCTACGCTACAAGAACCTCTACGTCAGTGACAGCATAGCGTATTCGGCAGTCACTTAAGCCAAGCGCGAAGCTTTCCTCAGAGGAGACATGTCTAGGCCAATCAAGGACAAAAGGCTTTGATGTGGATGTCTTGGGATCTGCGCTGACGACGACGTTGAGTGGCTGATGTTTCCTGCTTTCAATGCTTGGGGCGTCGCACGAATGACGTGGAACATCTGACGTTTGAATCCAAGTTCCATTCTGGGGTGCGTGGTCGTGATGTCACTCACTTGTGGCTGAAGAGGCTCAGTCCCGAATACGAACGAGCATTCCATTCCTGAGGCCTCTGGGCAAACAATTAAAGACACTATCTCTACCTTATTTTCAAATCTGACATCGACCAACGACGGCGACAATCGCATCGCATCGCATCGCTCCGCTCGTGACGCGACGACTCTCGTCAACTCGTCCCATCCATCGGCTCCGCTCCATCATCTCCAATAGCAATAGCCGCTTGGCTGATGGATGATGCACTGCCTTGGCTCGGCAGCTGAAACCCGAACCCTAAGACAGATGTTATTTCATTTACGAACGAGTCGGTGTCGGCGTCGCCTTGGAAGTAGGAACAAACATACGTACATCCTGGCTGACATTATTTGTCTGGTGAACTCTATGTCTTCCCTTGCCTTGCCTGGCCCGGCAATTGGGCCAGCGCGTGCCAGAACATGGCGTTTCAGTCTTGGCTGACCTCTGTTTCAAATACACTGACCGACACCCAGTGATTCGCTGGCCCGCATATCACTTGGCGAGCTCAAACAGTCTGGGATGAAATCAATGCAACAACGCATCAATTGTTACCAGGCCACAGGAACCATTCAAATGAGACAGCAATGGATGGACAAAGCTTTGTTATATTTGGAACATGCTACGCGCCTCCATCAATTTATCCCCTCGCCATCACCCCGTGGTCCGTATACCACTGTTACGGTTGTTGTCTGAACAATCGCCCGCTCCTCATCATCGCTGTCGTCCGGCGGATCCCATGTCTGAGTCTCCGCGGCCGCCGCGCCAAACTTCTTGACTGATTCCTGCCTCCGCAAGTTCCGGATCATATCTTCTGGCAGCTCGTCTGTCTCATACGCCGTGACTTCGGTCGTCACTGGTTGTGCCTGAACAATCGTTTTGAGGTCGAACCCGGGATCCTCGATTTGCACGTCGAGCCTATCTTTCCTGTTCTTATTCCTAATGCTTCCTTTCCTGACGCTTCCTATTGTCTGGAATGGATGTTGCCGTGTTCCTTTGCTACTGGTTAAATATGGAGCCGATAACCCTGGTTCACCGATAAATTCTGGTGCGACATGGATGAAGAACCGCCGGAGAGTCGTCAATGATGCGCATATGATCAAGAGATTGGCTTCAATACAACTGGTCCTGTTGTCAGTTACTGCTATACCAGGATCCAAATCGCACTTACATCCAGATTATCGCACTAGAGAGAGCCCAAGTGTAGTCCTTCACACCAATGACCGGAACTAGTAGTACTAGCCGAATCACAGAGGTAACCAGTGTTCTATTCAGTCAGCAGCCTTCCATTTCTGATTGCTTGAGCATCACTTACGCAGATCCGATGGCAAACATAACGACGAGGCCAGCCTTTTGCCGTCGTGGCAGCTGCAAGCGCAGAATCATTGGCAAGGGCATCACCAACAGGATAAGATCTGATAAGATTCCGAGGCCAGCTGTGCAGATATAGACCGCTGGTCGATTCACGCAAGTGCCCCCAAGCATCGTGAAATCCCAGCCTTTGTTGAACGGGGTACAGCCAAAGAGGATGACGAGCAGGATGGCCAGATTATACCCGGCAACGAGGAAAAAGACGCTATACACACCCCATTTCCACCACCTCTCCGGCGAAAGCTTTCGGTAGAATAGCGCCAGCGCCATCTTGGAGCAGGCGGTGCATACTGAGTACAGGATAGGAGAGATGAAGGTAAGCTGGGTCAACGTCGTCAGTAGCGTACGTCTCGAGTATCAGGGTGCATCCTACCATGTTCCCAGTGATGAGCTTATCGAGAGGGAGTTCCCACGCATGTACACCTGTTACTCCGAGAATGAATGAACCTTTCTGGTCAATATCTGTTCCACCTCCAAAGCAAGATATCCGGTGAGCAACTTACTAAGTGAAACCACTTGAACAGCGATGGAGAAGACCCACGCGATTACGAGACAGACTGTATATTCTTAGCACACCACCAAGCGGTGGAAATTTATACAAGTCCTTACCTGCCTCCCCATCAAGTCTGCGCATAACCCAGAATTTAACATATAAATACTGGAAAACGAAAAGGAGAGCGAGCGCCATGCCTACACCTGAAATGATATACGACTCCACCACATGACGTCGAACCGGATGATCGAAGTTGACCACATAGCCCTTGGGCGGCGGGATCGCAACCGTGACGCCATTGACGATGGGAAATTGAGACATGGCAGCCTCAATGGCCGGCGAGGTGGTGACAAGTCAAGTTCGTTACTGCTCAGTTGGTGTGCTTTTTGTTTGTTGAGCCGGACGTCAAAAGACTGGATCGATATCTGATTCGTATTTGTTGATATATGAGTTGAGAACCATTCGACTTTCGAGTTTCAGAATAAAAGATAAGTGAGAAGTGAGAGTATTACAAGCCCGCTGTATACCTCGATATCGAATCGAACAATGCCAAAGTGGACAATATGATATCACAATAACAATTATAAATAAGCGCAAACCAGACGCTGAGAATAAATAACGACGAAACAAAAGAGGAAGAGGAAGACAGAACCAAAGTCGAAAAGGAATAGCACAACAAACATCCCATCCAACAGGCGACGTTCTGCCTTCTTTAACATGATCCTCAAACTGCACACTCCAACTAGTGCCCCCGACCAGGCTGGGTTTGCTCTTTCGAAACAAGAGGTTCCATCCGGCCGGCAAAAGCGCCCTTTTTCGCTAAAGACCTGGGTGCAGTGATGCTGGCAAAGAACGGACCAACAGGTGCCCTGGGATGTGTCGCAGAATTAGAAGCATGATGAACAACTTGCGATGGAAACAAGAGATCCACTCGCTGAAGATGATCAGCAACAAGGATCGCGCGTGGCGCGTATTTTTGAGGACCGTCAAATGAAAGAGATTTGATATGTTGTCCCGTGAGATTGGGCGACCTCGGTCAGATTTGCTCATAATGCCACATCATGCATTGGATATGCCCAACCGCGTCAATGAGGCATATAACAACATGCCAACAGCCTGGAACAATGCCTTATGGCTAAATACATACCTAGCTGGACGGTAGCAAGGGGCTCGCTAACATGCATTCTGTGCAAGGATCAAGACAGGGCTGAAGATGCTGCGGGGACATAACTACGCCGTACATAGTTTGGCTTCTTACATCGATTGATTGACAATGTCTCAACTAAAACGTCCCCAGATTATGCATAGGAACCATTGCCCTTTGTTTGCCCTGTCAAGGAGCATTCAAAGATGCGATTGGTGGAATATGCTTCCAGAAACGTGTTAGAAGGCCTTTTAGAGACAGCCTTGATGTCGGACCGTAAATCTGTTTCATCGTCTTGTCGTTTTCCCTTCTTATCGGTGACCCTCCGCGTGTGGTTGCGTCAAGGTGTATTACTTGCAGGAGATCCTCACTCCTTAGTCCTCTTCCTTATCACGCGCCCATCTCGATGAACCCGGTTGTATGCCGTTGATCACGATCAGCCTAACACAACACGCTATATCCTCACGTAGATCAACAGAGTGCAGTCGCGAATAAAGAGCATGAGCCACTGCTGAGGATGGTCCAGCCGAGCGAGGCGAAAGACTTGCTCAAGTGACTACCCACGATATCAAGGTAGCCAGGGAGCCTCGTCTTGCATCCAAATAGTGCGGCGTGTCGTGGACAGGGGAGAGTTACCCTCGAGGTTTAGGGTCGTAAAAGACCCTTACTCTGAGAGATGGCTCGATTGAGAAATATGCCTCTTCAGTGGGGAAAATGTTCACACATTGTACTTACAAGGGGAGAAGAATTCCTGTTCTTTTGGGTCTTTAACATAACGTTTTGACCTTCATTGTCAACCGTTGTGATACCGTTTACCGTTTTCAACTCGGCTTGAACTCACCATGCATATTTCTCAAAAACGGTAAACTCAACTCAAAATGCTTCTTTTCAAAGTCTAACGCCCTCTATTATTATTATCTAACTGTAAACTCAGGGCTTGATACCAAAACAATTGGCGTAATATGTAACCGTCGCGCTCCAATCCGAGAAAACGCCAGCAACGCCAATCTCACGGAACACATCCAGCAGGTTATACACATCACCATCATTATTGACGACCTTGGAAATCGAAGTGTAGTAGTAGTCACCGTTGGCGCCGTTCTTCAGAGGTCCCGATCGCTCCAGAGTCCAGGCGATGATCTTGAGACCCAGCTCCTTGGCCTTCTTCGCGTAGGCGCTGGGCACGATCTTGCCATTCTTACCGGTCACGAGGTAAGCCAGAGGTGGTGCGATATAGCGAACTCCATCCTCGTGATAGCGTGTGAGGTTGGCAACAGCCTTCTCAAACGTCTCGGGTGTGTCGCCCGTCTCGTCGAGGTACATGGCCTGGCGGGCGTACTCAGGCTCAGCCTTGAGCCAGTACAGGATATCATCGTACAGGAAGCTCTGGAGGTAGACGTCGCTAGGCTTGACACCGGCTTCCTTGTGCTCGTCGATGAGCTGCTGAGCGTACTTCTTCTGGGTGTAGTCGCCGTCGAAGGGCATTTTGACCTCAGGCGTCTTGAGCTCGGGAGTATGCTTCAGGCCAAGTCTCTTGGTGAGCTGGATGTGCTCCTTGTTGCTCAGAACCGTACCGCAGGTGCTGTACAGGTCGGTTCGCCAGGCGGGCGTGCCGTGGAGGAAGTCAGCAGCGTTGGTGGCCGTGGCGTTGAAGCCCTCCATCTTGGCGCAAAGAGTCTTGAACTCCTTGAGGGTAATGTCGCTTGTGCAGCACTTTGCGGACGCAGGCTTACCGTCCTTGGCGGGCTTGAAAGGCTGAGTGCACTTCTTGTTGAGCTCGGGAATCGTGACAATGTTGGTCGTGAAGTGAAGATCGCACTGAGAATGTCGGCATACAAGCTGGCGATCCTTGGTGAACGCAACATCGCACTCGAGGACTCCGGCGCCCATACGAGCTCCGGCCAGGTTCGATTCGAGAGAGTGCTCGGGGAACTGGAGAGTACCACCACCACGGTGAGCAATCGACCACGCAGAAGGTTTCTGAGGCTTCTCGGAGCAGGACTGAAGCTTCTTCTTCAGAGGGCCTTCGTCCATGTCGTTGACAAGGTAGTAGGGTCGAGGGCCGAGCTCAATCTGCTTGATTGGGTTGACAGTCTTGAACAATTCCTTGTCTCCATAGCTGGGCTTGGGTGCAGCCACGGCAGGGCTCACGGCAGCAAGGCCAGCAACGAGAGGAGTTGAGAAACGCATTTTGTTATTAAGACAGAAAGACGACGATGCAATGGAACAAAATACACCGAAAAGACTGGGCGAGAGCCAACAATTGAGGCCACAATTGAGTCTAAGGCTGGACTAAACACGAGAAACTCCATGATAGTATCTGGGCATGTATCAGACTTTATGGACAGAAACCAGCACAGGGATCCTTAACAAGACTAACCCATCCAGATGATGCACCGATATGACGTTGCAGGATCCCCAGGAACAGGTTCATTTTGCGAAAGATAGCTCTAGGATGCGGTTCTTTGTTGAACATTCGGTGTTGGTTATCGGCCAAGGAGGGACCAATTGGGCAATCATGTCGCTGATCACAACCCTTCCAGACCAGCTTCTGCATGCAGAACAAGGTTCTGGGAGATAGCAGAATACGAGATGACCATCTTGTCAAGCACGTGTGGAGGAGACGTGAGTGTCGTTGGAGGACCCAAGGTTAAGCTAAGCAGCGTTACACTGCATCGTTCATCTGGAGGCGTGTTTAGATTGAGTCTTGTGATTTGCCGAAACCTTCGACGTAGTACTGCACTGTAGCTTAATCGGACCCTTCCCAGAACCATCCATGCATACATAGCATCTCTTGAGAAGGTGTCCGTAGAAATGGTTCAATTGAAGAGCTGCGATTCATGCATGTGCATGCATGAACCAGCTATACTGTTAAGCACGTGCCTTCTTGAGCTCTTGGGTTTGCATACTGTGTTATAACTCGTCCTTGGCTCCAACGCCTGCCCGGATCTTGCGAACCTCCTCGGCTGTGGCTTGGAAGTGCCCAAAGCCAGGCGCATCTTCTCCAATGCCCCAAGCAAAAGCTCCCCCAACCTTAAGCTTCGGCACGACTCGGTTGAACTTGGTTCGAATACTCTTCTCCGTGTCAAACGTCCACCATCGAAGCTCTTGCTCGTCCCAGTAATAGTAGCTTCCGTCGTCATCGTATGCCCCGTCGGTTTTCGCGCGAGCAAATGATGCAGCTACATCCTCAGGAGTCTCATCGTGCCAGCTGAAGCCGCCTGTTTTGCCCATGTCTGCCCCAGTCTTGGGATCCTCGAGCAATTGGGTAGGACACCCAATAGGCTTCGCAGGATCGCATTGCTGGGTCATGAACCACTTGACATAGTATCCGAAGCCAAGGTTGAGCTGGCTCGGTGATGCACCACGGTCAATGTAGCGCTGGATCGCATCTTGGGAGTCAGAAACACCACTATGGTGCGTGGTGACAGTATTTCGTCGGTTCATCAAATCGTACGTCATGATGTTGAGAAAGTCGACTTCCTTCATGATTTTCGGGATGGTGATGGGCGTAAAAGCCATCAGATCGACTTCTTTGCCTGGAACGGCTGCGGAGAGAAGCTTGTCGGGACCAAGAGCGGCACGCAGTTCCTGGATAAGTGAAACAAAGGCTTCAATCTCCCATGCACGTTCGGAGTTGGGAATCTCCTTGTAATCATCACGATTGCCTCTGTTCCGAGTCAGTGAGTACATGGCAATAAAGAGTTCAACGTTGCTTACCCCGGATACTCCCAATCAATATCGATACCATCAGCGCCTGTCGCAGCAACCATAGCCGCAACCTGACGTGCCCATCGCTTCCGCGAGGACTCGCTCTTTGCGGCCTCTTCAAAGCCCTGAGTGTTGCCCCATCCTCCTATTGCCACCATTACTTTGATACCATCGGGGACTCTGTTGCGGACATCTTGAACCGAGGTGAACAGTGGATACTTGTCAGGTTCCTTGTCGACATTGAAGAACTCGGAGCGCATAAATGCGATGATGATGTGCGAGACATCTTGAAATGTGTTCTTTGCTGGAACAAGGTCATGTTGGCTGGAATGTCCATGTTTTGTGATTAGTGAGTATCCTCGATTCACAAGATAGATAAACTTACCCAGTGAGGTACATGACGCAGCGAAATGGTTCCGCGTTGGTCATGGCGGCCACCATCGTCAGAAGAAGGAACTTCCATGTGTAGATTCCTGCGATGCGCATTTTGGAGTTTATATCTTTTTCTGTTGTTGAAAGTTGAAAGTCTCAATGCCTGAAGTATTAGTGGTTAAGAGGCAGGCACTTCACCTGCATCTGCGGGTCAGACCTATGGGGTAGGTACCTAGGTAAGTAGGTCCGCTAGTCATAGCTCAACACACCAAACTTACTTATTATATTCACTGTTCAACAAATGTTTACCACAAAAATACTCACAATCAAACCTTTTGCGCCTGCATTCTATCCTATCCTGTCTAATAACCTGATGATGAAACGCTCCCTTACAAGTCATGCCCGTGACTAAGTTATACAGCGGATAAAACCGCATCCATGTTGGAACCTCCCAATCTGTCACAAAACCACCAAATTCCAAAATCATGACATCGTGCTCAAGTCGTGTTCGCGTCATCTAAAAACTCCAAATTCAAATCAAATCAGTCCTCGACTCTTGAGGATCCGACTGAGCTCCTTGAGCTGCACTGGCTTGGAAAGAAACAGATC
Organism: Fusarium verrucosum; assembly: GCA_013623715.1. Taxonomy (NCBI): domain Eukaryota; kingdom Fungi; phylum Ascomycota; class Sordariomycetes; order Hypocreales; family Nectriaceae; genus Fusarium; species Fusarium verrucosum. Next base: position 19,934 of record JABFFJ010000420.1, on the reverse strand, counting down.
CAGTCCGTTAGCAAAGGCGTCCTCCTGTGCGTCCTTTGACGCGAGACCGGAGATGGCAACAATATGACTTCGAGGCAGATCTGATGCCTTTTCAAATCCACGAATCTGTCGCGTGGCCTCGAAGCCGTCCATTACCGGCATTGAAATATCCATCAAGATGCATTTGTAACACCCCTCCTGGGCTTTGTACGACTCCAAAGCTCGGAGTCCATCCGATGCCGAGTCGTACGCTACACCCAGTTTCTTCATATACGTTTGGAGAATCTTCATGTTGATAGAATTGTCTTCTACAAGAAGGAACCGGGATTCTTGAATTGGAGGAGGTGGTTGTAAGGCTGGCGCTGGTGGCAATGGAGTCTTCGCGCCCTCGTCCTCAGACTGCATCCTTCTCTTCTCAGGCGATAACTTCGGAGCAATGTCGAAATAGCCGCGCTCTTTATTATCAGAAGTATCCTGCATGAAATTAGCTTCTGCTGTCGGTACTGTCGGTGGCTCGTCGAGTGTGGTCGAGACACTCGCGCGGTCTGCAGCTGTTCCTTGCAATTTGATCCAACGCCTGAAGCAGAGCACAAACGCCTTTGCAAGTTTTCTTGGTCCCACACTAGGCATTATATCAGTAATGAAAAGGGTAATCAAAGGATCAGGGCCACTCACGGGCGCGATATGAAGCTGAACAATCCCCAATTGAGCTTGCAGCGTAGTCTGTGAGATCTGTCGAGGGTGCGTGCAACTGCTGCGCTTCGGCATACCACGACAACCGGAGACGAAAGCTCGTCTCGGGGCAGGTTTGCTATAGATTCTAGATGGGATTCGTCACAGAGAATCAAGTCGGGAAGAAACTCCGCGTTGTTGAGCGAATCGACGACTTGCATGCGCAGCCAGTCGCGACAAACCTTTTCCAGCAATGCGTGCTCGTCGAACTCTCTGGGACTCCAACGCTGACTGTCAATGCTGCCTTTGGATAGCAAGAACCCATTGATACACACGCGGAGACCCGACAACTCAACCACCTGCGAGTTGAACTCCTCTCGATCGGACGCTGTTTCCGTCGACTCGAGGCTGACAGTTTGGAGTGGAAGCTTCACCGCGATACGGGTTCCAGTGCCTACCTTGCTTTGGACATGTATTGAGCCGCCCAAGGCTCTCACGAATTTCCTCACAAGGCTGAGCCCAAGGCCAGCACCAGAAGAATGAATATTCTCTTGAGCGAATGGGGAGAACAAACGGTGGTTGAGATAGTCTTGCCCAATACCAGCTCCTGTGTCAATGATGTCGATATGGATGACCCGGTCTCTTGGTCGGCCTTGGCCTGGCGGATCTTGGTAGGCGGAAACTTTGACATAGCCACGCGTCGTGTACTTGAGGGCGTTGCCACAAAGATTCATGACTATACGCCGTAGCGCCCCTGACTCGACATGGAACGCCCAATCGACTGTCGGGTCAATGTCCAACATCACTAGGACTGCATCGGCGCCTGTTCCATTGGTAAATGCCTTACCCTCTGCTTTGATACTCTCTGCAACGTCCATACCATCAAGACGAGTAAATGGGTCATAGTTGAGTTCTTCCTTAGAACCGTGATCTTGAAGGAGTGAGAGTGATTGTTGCTGGTAAGTGTGGCCTGCATGAATACATTCCACAACTTCCTCCACCAACATGTCCACATCTAGATTCGAAGTAATATGCATCATACCGTCCGTTGGTTTGCTTCTCTGGCTGGCTTGTAGACCTCTCCTGGAGACAATGGTCGAGTTTGAGGAGTGTTCGTTCGGTGCCTTGACAAAGTTGTTGATTTGCGTCCAATCAAGCAAGTGGTTGATCGTGTCTAGTAGTGTACGACCAGAGACTTCGAGGGATCGTAGTACATCGCCTTGGAAGACATCTAGTGTAGTATCGCGTAAGAGCTCTGCACATAAAACGATGCCATGAAGAGGAGATCGGAGCTCATGGGATAGCGAACTGAGCAAAGATGTTGTCGCCATGGATACAATGGAGCTCTCCAACATAGCGACATCAGCCATCACGACTGTGCTAAATGCTGTGAGGTAACTCAGCTCTCCCTGAACCGTAAAGATGCGGGTTGGTGTCATGGTGTAGACAAAACATCCAGAGAACCACCGTTCTCTGTGAGAGTCCCATAGTGGTACAAAGGCGACGCTACGCGCTCCCGGGAAAAGGTCGCGGATAGCCATGCCTTCATTTCTTCGTGAGTAAGGATCTCTTCCTCTTCGTGTCTTCTGGTTCTCGCCCGTTTGACTTTCTTGAGCGCTCCGAGCTTTCTGGGCCTGAAACGCGGCCATTGCTGAGTCCTCGCTCGTCGGATCACTCGAAGCCATCACCCCCTGGTCATCAAAGTTGAAGATCCTACCCTTTGGATAGCGCCGGAATAGCTTTTGCAACTGTCGTTCAGGCACAGACCGACTACGTCCTGCAGGGACTTCGCCATCGATACTTGAGGATATAGAGGTGGAGAATCCAAGGACAGGACACATAGCACCTGGTGACCGGGAGTCGCCGGAATGTCTGGGAGACGAGACGGAAATATTGCCTCGAGTCGGAGAGGATGAAGATGAGGACGAGGACGAAGAGCGACCGTGGGTCTTGGAAGCACCTCTTATAGAGCCGGATCGAACTCGGCCAGCAAACGAACCAATGCCCGCATCCAAGAACAGAACTCCTTCAACTTCGATGGATTCGCGGAGGATATTGGCCGCCCTGGAAAAGATTTGATTCAGTTGATATTGTCGAAATTCTTCCCCTCCTGCCGGAATTGAATGGGGAGGTTTATCTATTGGGTTAAAAGGGCTTGTCGGCTTGGTCTCGCAGGGACTCTCGAGAACGAAGGTATCCGGTGTCGCATTCTGTTCCATATCAGCAACAGCTGCTGCATTATCTTGCTGGTTCTGAATATTCTGTTGCTTTTGGTTAAGAGAACCTTCTTCGGTGCCAGCATCTGTGTCAAAGGCATGGGTGGAACTGGTCTGCCATCCTGACATGGTTGTCTTTCCCTCCACATAGCTTCCCAAACCCCGTACCATACGTTCTCCCGGGCGGCGACCATCTCCAGATCGTGCGAGTTCCAGTTGTCCCAAGATAGATGCTGAGACATCTCGCATAATTTGAATGGATGCTTCATCGAATACCTCTCGTGGTTTGTTGTCAAGGATGCAGAAGACGCCGATATTAATTCCTCGACGTGTCCTTACTGGTACACCCGAATAGAAGCGATGTTCGGGTCGTACCTTATAATACCAGGTGTTTCGAAACTTTTCATTTCTGGCAAGGTCGCTTATAACTGTGACAGGGAGCTCAGAGGATGAGGAAGTTTGTTGCGATTCATCGAATTCCTGGGCGACCAAGACGTGGTCACAAACACCGAGGCCTCGAGGGATTGCTGTACCGCAAAGCCAGAGACTATCAGACCCAGAGTCAGGAGGGTTGGCGTGAGCAGATATGCGCAGCGTAGGGGTGGCTTCGGCTATAATATGCTGGTATTGACAGTCAAATAGAGAGATGATGGCTCTGGAGGCGCCAAGTCTCAAGAGGGCCACCTGGGCCAGAGCTGTCATGGCAGGATCCGAGCATGGGCGCAAAGAAGACGGAGGAATGAGATTTGCGACATCATTGCGAACTGAGTTGGCGACAAGAACCGAGTCGTATCTGAAAGTTGGTTAGATGTGTTCATTTCTTCAACCGCTGCCGAAGAGGAGGGGATAGAAACGAAATGAGTAGGAAGACAAGGTAAGAATGGAATGAAATGGAAATGGTGGAATATTCGTACTTGAATGTCTCCCGTTCGCGAGTTGCCTCGGACACCTCGCTACCATTCATGATCGCCGCCTGTAGCCCATACGAGCAGCCTCGCTAAGCTGATCGTCGGGCAGGTTGGTCGTGGGGTTTAACAAGGCCGTTGTTTTTAAAATAGCTGCCCTTGAGAATTCCTCTACACGTAGGTATGTTGGTATGATTACTTAGGTGAAGATCAATCAATCTACCCGCTACTGTAAGTACCCGCTAGCTCTGCCTACCAACGGAGTATTGCCTCCAGAGCTATTGCCACCCCGCCCGCTCTGCCTGCCCGCCCTAAAACCATCCTACAGTGGAGCCACCCGGGTACCTAGCCGTGAGATCTAACATAGAACGACAGATGATCGATCGATTAACATGAAACCTCCATCCAATGGTGAGAATTAACGGGCATCTGACTTGAGTCAAGCACTTAGAGAGCATCGAGGCCCTTTGAAGATGTATAAAAGAAAGTAAGGATTGCTGAGTCGCTTGAGGTAGTGGTCATGTGCCTCCAAGTGTTACAATGACGAGGCTATGATACGCTTAGCGACCGATAACAATTGCCCATGTTAAAAATGCATCCATGGATCTACCTCAGGAAACCACGATGTTCTGCATTAGTGGTGGAGCTACCCAGCTACAGTGCAAAACAGTGCTATCGATATCGCATACACAGTAACCTGGCTCGAGCTTCTTTTTTTTTTCTTGGTCGCGTCCTTTCTCGAGTCGGCTTTCAAGTTATACCGTTTTTTATACCGGTTAGGCGATCAGGCTTAAGCCATATGCGATAATTCAGCAGACAATTGATTATTGCAATATTTCCTCGACATAATTCCCCTGCCTGCATCATTTCAACCTCCGACAAGGCCATAACAATGTTCGAGAACACCTGCACTCTGCCGCTCTTGGCAGATGTCTTTACAACAGCTCTTCACCCATCGGAACCCCTCCTCACCGTCGGTCTGTCGAGTGGCCGTGTCGAAACCTTTCGGTTGCCTCCTGGCTCTTCCTCCGATGAGAGCGCTGATGGTGACACAAGCGTGATGAGCGATGGAAAGGGCATGATAGAGTCTGTTTGGAGCACCCGAAGACACAAGGGAAGCTGTAGATCCTTGGTCTATTCCCACGATGGCTCAGGTGAGCTTTGCCCATGCTTACGTTGTCTTTGAGTCTCTACTAACGTGCCATAGCTGTGTATTCTGCAGGAACCGACGCGCTGGTGAAGCATTTCGAGCCCAAGACAGGACAAGTCATTTCCAAGTTTTCGATTCCCAGCAAAACCACGGTACCCGATGCGCCCACTCTACTCCACGCCCTAAACCCCCAGAGCCTGCTTCTCGCGACCGACTCGGGTGCCCTACACATCATTGACCTCCGAGACGGGACCCCAGGAAAGAAGCCTGTCTCGACTCATTATGCCCATGCCGACTACGTCTCTTCCATAACGCCTCTACCGCCCACGGAGGCTAGTACCAGTGGCTTTCCTAAGCAATGGGTTAGTACTGGGGGTACAACTCTCGCTGTCACCGATGTGAGGAGAGGGGTCATTGTCCGTAGTGATGACCAAGAGGATGAATTGCTCTCTTCGTGCTTCGTTCCGGGCTTGGGCCCCAAAGGACACCGCAACAATGGCGTTCTGGCGGTAGGCTCCGGTTCTGGAGTGCTGACCATGTGGGACAAGGGAGCCTGGGATGATCAACAAGAACGCATTATCGTCGATGGTGATAAGAAGGGCGGCGGTGAAAGCATCGATGCTATGGTTTTGGTACCGCAAGAAATGGGACTGGGCAAGAAGGTGGTCTGCGGTCTCGGCGACGGCAGTCTACGTGTAGTTGATCTTGTCCGGAGGGAGGTGGATGCAGCAACGAATCTCCGTCATGATCATATGGAGAGTGTCGTATCGTTGGGTTTCGACTCCGAGAACCGACTCATCAGCGCTGGTGGAAAAACTGTCAAACTGTGGGAGGAGCTGTCTGATCTGCAAGGAGGAGACGATAGCGACGATGAGGATGATGAGGACGACAGTGATAGCGACGCGAGAGAGAATGGCAACGGCAAGCGGGCTGCTGAGAGCGATAGCGACGACGACATTGATGATGATGCACTTGCCGAAATGCAACGACGGGCCAAGCGACGCAAGGAGCTGCAGAAAAGCAAGCTTGGGCCCATGGGAGCTCACGGCATCATGGGCTTTGAGGGACTGGATTGAGCGGAGTCATTCGGCGGCAAAGATGTTACGATACCCGGTGTTTTTATAGTGATTGGCCTCACTTGAAGAATGGTGGAGTAGTGAGTGGAGTGAGAAGAGGCATTAGACGGTCAGAATGGCCCAAGTTTATAGTTCCAGGTGTAGATTAAGTTCATGGGAGAATTCCGAAAGAGCGGGTTTAATGCTGACAACCTTCAATTATTAAATATCTGGCTATAGTAGATTTTGTTTTTTGAAGAAGTCCACCCTAGGAGGTGGACATCCAACGACTCATGTGCAGTTGGTGGTCTTCTGAAATGAAGCACGATCACATAGTGAAATAACCAATAACCCATTCGTGTTGAGTCGGGGGGAGGCATCCTTCGGTCGATGCTACACGACCTCGGTGATGGTTCCCAGGGGCCCAGTAGCCCCTGAAGATGAGTCTTCTCGAAGCCCAGTAGCCTCGGAATACAAGCGTACTTATTCTATCCCGGCAATGGGCAGAAGCAGAGTTCTTGCCACCAGACATGGTGCCAAGGGTCGCATCTGAACCGGTGATGAGAGAAAGGACTTGTGACGGCGTCATCCCTAGAATTGCTCTATTAAAGAGGATCCTTGGGGACTCGGCCGGTGGTCGATGTCTTGCAGAGAAGCGCGCGACACCCTGGTAATGAATGCAGAGTACTGTTGAACTCTGCAAAACGGGGGTCCTACTCCTTTCTCCATGGCTCCTCAACCACAAAGGTCGTTGAGGTGGGGGTTGGTGGCGTGCGCTGTGTGAATATCGCATAAATCGTTATGATCCCGTATCCGAGAAATCGGCGTGAGAAGGGGGGGATCCGATATGAGAATAGGAGGTCGAAGGGCTCCTCGCAGGTTACAAGACAGGTTTGTTCAAGGAGATGGTAAGTTTAGGAAAAGGTCGAAGCGACCAGACCACAAGGTGTTAGACGCCTGGGAGATGAAGGTAACTCCAGCAAGCGTCTTCTGACTTGGGTGACGGATCAGCTCGAGCAAAGTCCTCCATGACTTTCTCGTCGCTAGGCGCTGAGAATCGAGTTGGAGAGCTCATGGTGAGGTTGTCGTCGTAGATAATCACGGTGGGTAGTACTCTTGATTCGCGGGCGATGTCCTTGTTTTCTTCTTCGGTAGCAGAGTCGCTTGGTCCACCGCCAGGGTGAATTTCACTTCCACTATATGTCGTCGGGATGCAAATATGAGGGATCCCTTTTCGAAAGCCAACGGATCGGGCCAAAGTGACAGCAGAACCACCCCCTACACTGATAACGCAATCTCGTCCTGATATCCGTGCTGGTACGGCAACAACCGATGAGCAAAGAACACGGGTGTCGAGATTCGGAACGATAGCCTGGATCTTGCGGGCAAGATTTGATCGTGAAGGACTCGAAACAATGAGCGGTGAAGATAGGTGCAACCGAGCCAGCTCAGATGGTAGACGATGAATTGCGTCGGGGCCGACAACTATACGAGGTGACGAGGAGAGACGCTTGGTTCGGCGATGTCGAGAGCGAGAGCGATGTCGCTGGGCCGTGCCGTGCGGACCAGCGTGAGATGATGGAGGAGACAAGTTGGTGGCTGGCGGCGTCACGAGCGCGGACGCCTTGACGGCGAGAGCGTCAAGTAGCTTTGCACGGATGGCAACGAGATCTGGGTCAGTGACTTTTTGCCGTGGCAGTCGCTGTATGGTGGAATTGTGCATGGAGGGCCGAGGCCGGCTGCTATTGCTGTCTGATATGATATATCGAACGGCGGCTGTTGAGAAATAACGAACTCCAGCGAGCGCGACATGAATCAAGTGCCCAGAATGACAATAAGGGAGGAGAAAATATCGATCGAGATTTGATGAAGGGTCAAAGATTCACAAGTCAGAAACATAGCACGAGGCGAGCTAGGGCACATTATTATGGGCAGATAGATGGGCGTGACTTGGGACGAGACGTTTGAGTGAAAACCCGTTAACAGCACCCGTCCATGAGAAGCGACCGAATGTTGTGTGTGTTTTTGCCACGCAAAGACGCCACCCCTTTGACTAGGTACTGTACTCCGTAGGCAAGGTGGTACTGGAGGTAGTCTAGAAGCTTTCTTGTCTGTTTTAATCGTAATGTACAGCGGGGAAAAGGGTCCAGCCGGTGGTCTAGAGACGATGATGGGACAGTTCAAGTGGCAACGCTTGTCTGCTGGTTTGTCGGACCCTGCGTGAGACCCTGAAAAGTTGAAGTGTAAGGGGGCAATGATGTTTTGCTTCTGTAATGAAGACGTCAAAGTTGCGACGGAGGGGAATGCTGTTGACCCCCAGAATATTGTTGGATGCACTTTTTCCGTTCCGACCGGAGGATGGCTCCGGACAGGTCTCGTGCTGTCGGAGCAGGTCCGCCAATGACAAGTGAGAAGGGTCATTCATGGGTTGTGTTTGTTTCTGGGTGCATCCCTGCATCTCTAAGTCATGAAATCGTTATCTTGGTGTTGGGGTTGAGTCAGCATTGTATTGTAGCAATTTAACTGCCGGTAAGCTTGTCAAAAGCTCAAAAGATTATTTTCAATTGTGAGTGGACAGAAACCACGTGGTCTACCTTTAGAAAGTCAATTTACAGCACTTCCTCAGCCGCATCACCATGGCCACCATGATATGACTGTGGAAGCATCGTGGCTCAAACAATAAAGGGTTTTGTATGAATTGATCATTACGACGTTCAAGAAAAGATGAAGACGCTCGTAGAACAAAAAGAATAATAATTATATTATCGCCATCGTCAAAGTCTCCACAGTATCTATTTATCTGACGATCCTCAGCTCATGGGTGACACCAAATACTTTCTTAGTACCACAAACGAATGCGGAGAGACAGGAACACAGCGGCAGTCTCCGGCCTCCCGTCCTTAGCTCCTAGCCGCCCCTCTAAGTCCTTGACATTTCTTCTCACTGATTTTACAACGCCTGTGGACTCTTCTTCTTTCCATCATCTCCGTCTCCATTTCCATCTCAAAATTAAGATGAAGGTCAATCCAATACGTCGACGGTCCTTGTTCAATCCTCTGGCTTTGCCGCCTTTTGGCGTAGTCTCGAGGCCCCGATAAACATCGACTACCGATTGATTGCTTCCCTTAAGCTCTGTTCAATCAGTAAATCAACACTATGAAATCTTCAACGCAGTCGCCCAACTCCGATCTGGCCTCACAGGAACCACGAGTCAATTTCTATCATCACCGGACGCGGCCGACAGCCGATTTTGTTCGCAATTCTACTTATCTGATAAGGTTTGGGTTGGCCGACGGCTTATGACCGAGCAATCAGTGTAGCGTCCAATGCATGCACACTAGAGATACCCAGAAACAAGCTGGATGGCCGGATTGTGGTAAACACTCAAGTTGGGTCATCTTGCTTACAAGGTGTTACGATTTCGCAAACCGATTATCTTTCAGTCTGTGGGTTGATGCTCCAACGATATTCATCATGATTCAGCTTGCCGTTCCCCTGCTCAGGCTGCGTTTATCGTCATCATCCCGGGCATGATAGACAGTCGAAGTCGCCTATTCCGAGAATGGTTGACAACCCCAGGCAATGCGCTATCTCTTCCCCTCGATTCGACCCCAGGCCAATGGTTGTGGCAGACCACACTCCTCTTTCTGTCCCCCACGTCGCGGTGCCTCCAATGGCAGTTCGCCGGGCTGATAACAAACCTACATGCTTGATACCGGTTCCCCATCATGGAATTAGGGGTTGCATATTTAAAGGAAGAGATTGTGCCCGTCAAGACAAGACACCAACATCGGCCTCTCAGATTAACATGACATGTTTTCTTCGCTAATCTTGTCGGTCGATATTCATCTCTCCTCCATTGTTTGGGGTTCTTAAAGTAGGACCCGCAGACACCCACTTGCTGCCCCGTCTACAGCCATTTACCAAACATCTAGAGATCAAAAAGTGCTGATAAGCTATCTCTGGATCCACGAGTTATCAGTTACACATCTTGGGGAACTAACCCAAACGCCAACAGTCTCGCCTATTCACCAATCCAATTTCGTGCTTATCTGGAGAGGCATTAGATGTGTAAAACTTCAAATTGCCCATATTCGCAACTACGATCCAGAATCAACAACGAGATTGTCACTTTTCTTGGTCCATTGATTGATTCAAAAGTTTTCGAGTCGATCGACGCCAAGATACCCGTTTCGCTCCTTGACGCCACCTCGGGCAACCTTCAACAAAGCCGAGCCTCTCCAGTGTCGGCTAAACGCCAATTTCTTCACACAGCTACATTATACAGCATCACCAATGGATGAGGATCAAGGACCACGGTCCATTGCGCCTGAGCAAGTACCAACAAAGACAATTGCCCAGCGTTGCAATGGCCTTGTTAAAGCATTTACAACCAAGCACGGTCTGATTGGCGACTACGACTATGCCTTTCTCTTTCGGCCAAACCTGCCCTTCATGAAGAAGAGTATTAATCCGAGCCCCTTCTTTGGTCTCAATGACAAGATGCCAGTTCTTCTGGGCTTATTGCTTGGCTTTCAGCATGCATTGGCAATGTTAGCAGGTGTAATTACACCACCAATAATCATCAGCAGCAGCGCCAATTTATTACCTGAGCAACAGCAATACCTCGTGTCAACCGCTCTCATTGTTTCAGGCATCTTCTCTGCTGTTCAGATCACTCGTTTCAGACTTTTTGGTACAAAGTAAGTGTGCTCACTGAACTAGATGAAATTCTAGACTAACGATCGTCTTGAAGATATTACCTCGGCACTGGAGTCTTGTCTGTTGTTGGAGTTTCCTTCAGTGTAATTCCTGTCGCTCAAGGAAGTCTTACTCAGATGTATGCCAATGGTTTCTGCCCTTCGGATTCTGATGGAAACCCCCTGCCTTGTCCTAAGGGCTATGGGGCCATTCTTGGCACCTCTGCTGTGTGTGCCCTCATCAACATTCTCGTCTCTTTCATCCCCGCAAAGGTCTTGTTGCGGGTTCTACCGCCAATTGTTACTGGCCCTACAGTAATGCTGATTGGTGTCAAGCTCATCAAGTCGGGCTTCTCCAACTGGATGGGCGGTAGTGGAGGTTGTATGACAGCTACTGATGGCTTGTTTGCTCTATGTCCTGACATCAACGCACCTCATCCTCTCCCCTGGGGCTCTGCAGAGTTCCTCGGCTTGGGTTTCTCTGTCTTCGTCGCCATCATCTTGTGTGAACGATTCGGCTCCCCTATCATGAAATCCACCTCAGTTGTTATTGGATTACTGGTAGGCTGCATCATTGCTGCTGCTTGTGGTTATTTCGATCGATCCGGAATCGACTCTGCACCCGTGGCTTCGTTCGCTTGGGTGCACACATTCCCACTATCAGTTTACGGGCCACTCGTTTTACCCCTTATTGCGGTTTACCTCGTCTGCGCCACTGAAGCCATTGGCGATGTCACAGCCACATGCGATGTTTCGAAGCTTGAGGTAACAGGAAGGACCTACGAGTCTCGTATTCAGGGTGGTATCTTGTCTGATGGTCTTGCTGGCTGCATTGGTGCTCTGATGACAGTGACACCGATGTCTGTCTTTGCCCAAAACAACGGTGTCATTGTTCTCACCCGCTGCGCTAACCGCAAAGCTGGTCTTGCCTGCGCCATGTTCCTGATCATCATGGGTATCTTTGCAAAGTTCGCAGCAGCGCTCATTGCAATCCCATCAGCTGTTCTTGGTGGCATGACTACCTTCCTCTTCAGCGCCGTGGCTGTGTCAGGCATGTCGATCATTACCCGTGGCGTTCCCTTTACTCGACGCAACCGCTTCATCCTCACTGCTGGTCTGGCTTTGGGATACGGCGCGACCCTCCTGCCCAATTACTTCGACAAGGTCTTCACATACAAGGGAGATAACCGCTCTCTTCAGGGTTTCCTGGACGCCATCGTTCTTGTCATGGAGACAGGCTTTGCGATTGCTGCCATTGTCTGTGTGATCCTTAACCTTACCTTACCTGAGGAGATGGGGGATGACATTGACGCAGCACGATCGGGGACCAATGTCGTGATGCATGAGGAGACAGAGCAGAACAAGGCCATTGCAGGATCAAGTCGAGAGCATAGCCTTGATCCGCAAAAGCAAGGTTGAAAAGAAATGGGGAGAAACGCATGAAAACTCAGTAAATAACATGACTCTATATTGTGTCGAATATTTTGCACAAATACCAGAATATGATGATAATCAGTGAGAGCAATAACTTCGAAATACGCAGTGATATGAAGTGGAAGGGCCAGTCTTTTAACGTTTTGCAAGATTCCGATATTAACAAAGGTATCCATTCCAGCTTTCCAATACGCCGTAACTGACCACCAAAGCCCATAACCAACGCTCTTTGCCTCATTAAAGTCATTACAGACATGCTGCTTCAAAGCAACGTACCCTCATAACAGCATGGCGCTTTGTCCATCCTGTGTTTACGAATTATCTCTCATCAACTCATTACCCCATTGACCACATTGGGCTTTTTCTCATATCTTTGTCTATGGAATTCATTCATCTGCTTCCTGTAGTACTCTTGCACTTCCCCCCACAGTCCACGATGGCGTTCCTGTATGCACTTGAGCAAGTCACTTTCTTTCTTAATCTTGCAGTGGCATATATTTGGCATGCCACAAAACCTGGCTCTCGCCCCTGCGGTGGGAAACTTGATGCTCAGACGCTTGAGGTTGGGCCAGTCGACACTAGCGCTAGTTGATGCCGGGTTGTTGAGTGCCAATCGGGCCAAATTCCAACCCATTTCGTTGTCTGATTCGGACTGCTCATATCGTCGAGCTGCAAGAGTAGTATCGCCCTTCCTCTTCTCAATGGCTGCAATGTCGCAGGGTGCCCCATCCCTTTCAGATCGGCGGCAGTTGCAACGCTCCGGATTCATATTCGTTTCTTCATCAATCTGGATCGTGACGAATGAGAACTTGTCCCCTTCGCGGCTTTGCGTGAACAATACCAGCATTGGTTTCACTGGACGCTTGTGTAGAAGCCCTGTAGAGTTTGTCCCCGTTGAGACAGTGACACTTCGAACGTCGCTGTTGGATGAGTTGCTGTTGCTTGAAACGCCGCTTGAGATACTAAAGGAGCGTCCGTTTCTGGTTGTAGTTGTATTATTAGATAGAACTGGACGAAGAGAGCCGGTTTGGCGAGTAGACGGGGGTTGTCCGACTGGTTTTCGAGGGGGAGGCTGTCGCGGCGGCCCTGGGATGGGGTAGGAGGCCTGCCTTTCTATGGATGAGGTTGAAAGGTTTGGGTGACGGCCAGGAGGACTTGAGAACCCATCCCCAATGTTTCCGTAGAAAGGCATTGTACCAGGCGACACGAAGGGCCTGCCAGACGCGAGAGACGACATTGAACTCTGTCGACTTGCTGATGGAGTCTTGATTGTATTGGCTGCATCGCTATTCGTGACTAGCGAGCCATCGGTCGGCTTAGGTATCCATAGTTGAAGGCAAGCATTCTCCATAATCTGTTTTTTGACACCACCAAGAACAAAAATAACTTGACAATCATATTGCGTGGCGGAAGCCCATGGCTTGAATCCAGTAACAGCTCGTTGGAACTTGAGTATGTCACCCCCGTCTAGAAAGTCTAGCTTTGCAATTCTCTCGTTCTGTCGTAAGATTATCTCTCGTGTCATGCGAGTGCCAGTGGACAAGGCATATTGTGGGTTGAAAACCATTGAAGTGATATCGAAGTCGATGATTTCGGCTATCGAAGTCAGTGTCTATCATTGACGAATAAGTGCAGGGTTAACGCACTCTTCTGTGTTGGATTGCCTGACGCTGTTTGCGCTGAACCAGACATAATTATCCTAAATCTTCGCCGGTCCGCATCAAGCCTTCGCAGAAGTTTCGCTTTCTTCTCTATCCCTGCGCTATGGCTCTGTAGAGTCCTGAGATTGTTAGAATCTATGAAACAGAAAAGCAGAGACCAAGCTTACACCTCAAGTAATTCTTCCATCATCTCATCTTGGGTCACCACGTCGACAAGGGGGGCAGACTTTATCTCGGGCCAGATAGCAAACATATCTCGTTTTAGTGTCGAGGTAATGATTCTCGGAGTAAGTAACTCTGGACCGAATCGGACGCATTGGGATGAAAGATCCTGCTCGCATTAGTACTACACAGAGTCTATCTCTGGTCATAAGAAGCTCACATGTTCCAGTTGTCGGACATAAGATGGCCAGTGAGAAGTAGCTTCGTCAGCCTCCAGTAAAGAAGGAGACGTCTGAATTCTTTTTAAGATCCAGACACACTTTAAGAGGTTGATATACTGATCGACAGTTGGCATGCGATGTTCCACCAGCATGCCTGACTCGAAGTTGATCGTACTTTTGTAGAAGTTCAGTATGAACGCATCCGACAGTTCGCTAAGCTCAAAATCCTTCTCGGAGCGGTACTCGGGGTGACCAGTGAAAGCCGCAAAACGAAACTGGTCGGCCAAATCGTCAGGCACTTCCAGTATAACACTGCGTTGGGCCCGTTTGTTGAGGGCTTCTTCAAGGTCAGGTATGAGAACTCCTATTAGATGGCGAAGATCCTCTTGAACAGAAGTGATTCTGTCTACGAGATCTCTATGCATGTGCTCAATGTCTTGCCGTACTCGTAGAAGAAGGTCACTAAAATGGTTAGTTCGTTAAGACGGCGGTATCTGGGCTCACTTACATCTCAAAGGGCTTCAACAGGTGGAGGATTTTGGAGTTATGCATCATTATTTTTTGGCGTAGTTGATCGGCTTTGGGTTGGACAAGCACGTTCCATTCCAGGTTGCGCAAAGGATTGCTTCCCGCTCTGTACCGGTTGTTGGATCTGAGGAGTTCCTCGCATTCTCGCAGCGTCATCTCGTAGTCTCCAATAATTTCGATCAGTGACGTCCTGTCCCATCGTAGACTCAACGACACGCCTTGAAGCCTTTTGGTCTGCAGAGAATTGTCTGCACCTGCAGCCACTCTGCTAAGGATATCAAGGTTCTCAGCAAGACCTCTAACATCTCTCCAAAATTCCTCATACTGTTTTGCTGCCATACAGTCAGATTGATCCAATGGTTTTGAGAGGTGGGCGAAATGAAGTGGTAACAATTGTCAGACATGCCCCTAGTCGTGAAGACCAGTCTTCAGCAAAGCGGTGTATAGGCGAAGCCTTGTAAGGCATATCATGCAGGAAAACACAAATTCATTGAGCTTAGATCACTTACTTGCGTTATAGCCCTCAGACCAGCCATAACGGTAAACATCCCAGGCTAGGCGCCCAAGGTTGATAATGTCTCCAACCTGGAGAAGGCCTGCCATCGAATACTATTTCAGTTGTTGTCACAGAAGAGCTTCTGATACGATAGACCTGAAATTAAAAAAGCTCAAGATCATCACTTGGCAACATGTAACCGTCAAAGAGGCCAGTGGAAACTGTTGATAAGTGACGGGAAATGCTACAATAAAGAAGCCTGGGTGACCGGGCATCCTTGAGAGGCCAACGGAAGAATGACGACAGAAAGCCTTACCAAGAGCGTTCCGATTGGTATGGATAACACGCTCGCCCGGGAGAGGATAGATGCAAGGGCAGGATGAGTCCTTGAGAAAGTAGACAAGACCTGAGTGTGGGGGCTCTGTCGGAAGGAAGACGCACCCGCGTTGACCCAAAGCGAAGAGCCTCGCTGTAACACGAAAGAAATAAGTTCTTCTCAGGCAGCAACGCCAGAGTGAGGCGGAGGCGTGGGTGATTCGCAAGCAGGCGGGGGTGGACGATAGCTTCCACATAGTTCTTGTCAAGAAGCAAATCCGCCAAGAGCTATTGGAGCTTTGGCAGACTAAGGACAGCATGCTTCTTTTGGCTGGTATTCACATCGAACATATGACAGAGAGCAGGGTATTGAACGATCGATCTCCTGTCATCCCAAGCCAAGTTACACGCCCCACTGGTCCCTATCCCCAAGCTTTGCACACCTTTTCCTAGGACGAGGTTAGGCATACAAGGTTCTTTCAGCTCGGCTTGATTGTTGCTTCGCATGCCTGAGATGCATGGGGGCTGTGTAATGCAGGGTTAGCACATTGGCTGTTTAAGATATCGAAAAGGCGCTAGAAACACAACGGTTAGCGTTACGGTTTTTGATGCAGTTGGAAGATATGGACAAGGCGTTTTGGTACTCAATAAGGCAGTTGAATGCCCGTCTTAAGTGAGGGGGAAGTCTGTCTCAAGTGACCAGGCTTGCCAAGGAGTTGAAAAAGTTACACAACGGTGGTGAGGCTTAATCAACTTCGTTTGGGTTGAGAGCTCTGCGCCCGGCTTTGGTGCGATTGTCGCACCTTGCCTGATGCCTTCGAGGGCGCGTTACTTAATACCCATGGTCCCAGATAGCCGTGTTTCTCATTCTGAAGCTTGTCATTTGTCTTTGTGTGCATCGATCCCAAGGTCTCATTGACTTGGTACCAGTTCTGCCTTCGAATTGGCGTAGAAGCTGATCTCCAGTCCATTTCGGATAGCAGGCAAAGTAACCTGCTGCAAGAAACACAATGAACGACTTCGCGGCACATGAAGACCCCCATCATGAGCCACCACGATGCGAAGATACAGCTTACCATAGCGACCAAAGTTCCCTCTTTAGGCCGACTGATAACCCAAACGAAATCTACACCTCAGCACCCAAGGAGGCCTTCAAGCTTGGATACTTCGATGTCATGTGCCTGGTGCTCAACCGAATGATTGGTAAGTTCTCGTCATTTTTTGGGGCGTCTTTGATACCACGCTCGAGATATTTCACAAGGAAAATCAAGACAGAATTTGATGATGATGTTGGTGTTGTGTTGTGTTGAAGTTGGATTTAAGTTGGCTGCTAAGAGTTCAGATGAACCTAAGTGGGGAAATCTGTTTGTAAGATCCTTCGGATGGTTCCTTCCTTCCCCGGCCCAAACTTGAGTTTCTGGATTGAGAAGTTGCTATCATGTCCTTCATCATTGATCGATCCATCACAAATCAATATCTGCGACTCCAAATCTGACTGGACAATGGCCATCTTCCTGGAACATTGTGTTTGCTACCCTGAAGCTGTGTAGTGGCTAATTGTCATCACAGGAACTGGTATCTTCAACTCACCTCAGCGAGTCATGGAAGGAACTCGTTCAACGGGCTCTTCACTTCTCCTCTGGCTTGCTGGCATCGTATACTGTCTCTCAGGCGTTCATGTCTATATAGAGTATGGTCTCAATGTTCCCCGGTATACCATCAATGGCATTGAGCAAAGTGTTCCTCGCAGCGGTGGCGATCTCAACTACCTCCAATATGTCTATCGAAAGCCCGCCTACAGAAAAGGATCCATACTCCTGAGTACGTGCATGTTCGGCTTCTGTTTCGTGGCTCTTGGCAACATGGCAGGCAACTGTATCAGCTTTGCTACAAGGGTGCTCTATGCATCTGGTGACACTGACCCAGCTCCTGGAGCAATCAGAGGCATTGCCATCGGCATCGCAATCCTCACCTGCTTCATTCACACATTTTCTCGAAGGGGTGGTATCCTACTTAACAATATGCTGGCAATAATCAAGGTCATGATCCTCCTACTTATCATTGCAACAGCTATTGCAGTTGGTGTCGGTGGTTTGAAGACTAACAAGGACGGACAAGAGGTGAAAGTCAAGAACTACATCTCAGAAAACACTCAACCCTCGAGTGCATTTGCAGATTCCGGTGATGCCAATGGGTACGCCCACGCTTTCCTTGCCATCATCTTTAGCTTCTCCGGCTTCGAGCAGCCTAACTATGTTATGGGCGAAATCAGCAGGCCGCGACGGAAACATCCAATTGCCATGATGCTTGGTGTCGGTATCGTTGCCTTGCTTTACATGGCTGTCAACATTTCATATGTAAGTTCTCCTCATCATCATCCCCTGCGAGATAGGCATCCTGACGCATCCAGATGGTTGTGGTCAAACAAGACGATCAAATCAACAAGAACGTAGCAGAAACATTCTTTAAGAACACACTCGGCTCCTTGACAGAAGATGAGACCGGCCAGCGAATCTTCAATGCTTTCCTGGCTATATCAAGCTTAGGAAACATCATCGTCATGACTTACACGGCTGCGCGTGTAAAGCAGGAGATCGCAAAAGAAGGCATCCTTCCCTACGCCAAGTTCTTCGCTCAAGATGGAGACATATCTTTAGGTCGTATCCTATCATGGCTTAAGAGGAAAGGGATGTTCAGTTCACTTTTGAGCACCCGTTGGCTCTCGCCCGAAGATCACAGAGAGAGTACCCCGGTTGGTGCCTTTGTCCTACATCTTGTTTCGTGTTTCATCCTCATCTTTGCTACTTGGGGCATGAAGTACACCGCCTCTTACACTCTACTCGCCAGCCTGACTGCATATGTCATCAATGCCTTCTTTGGCATCTTTCTGGGTCTGGGCATTCTTATCTTGCGCTTCAAAGGTCCACCAAAAACAGATAAAGACGAGAGAGAGGGCCCAGCAGTAACTCCCCAGACTTGGCGACAGATGACAGGAAAACACATCAACCCCACACTGAGCGTGATATGCGCAGTCATATACATCATCGGTGGCTTATGGCCTATCGTTACCATTTGGATCAAGCCCGCCGATGAGCAAGACCTGCCCTGGTGGCTTGTACCGACCATTTCGTGGTGTATCATTGGCGGTAGCGCTCTTTGGTACCTTGGCTTTGTCTCTTACGCATGGCGCAGAAAACAGAAGAGGAATGAGATATTTGTTGTGGAGAGAAAGCCCGAATTTGATGGCGGATCTGACGACATGGGAGAGGGGGCGGGCGGATATGTGTTTGTACACGAGACGGTTTACTTGAGCTGGATTGGAGGAGAGACTTATGAATCAGGAGATTTTGGAGAACGCATAGATACAACACCTGTGCCTGCGAGTCGATATGCTGGGACAGACTTTGAAGCATTTTACCAGGATGATCATGGTGCTGCGGCGACAACAGGATACAAGCCATAAGTATATGTATCAGGCTGCTTCAATGGTGGTTTTACAGATCTAGTGGTGATAAGACACAAGATATTATAGTATTCTTTAGGATTTATAGTAAAGGGTTTTCAGACTTGATAATCAATTTCATGAAGTCCTTACCTAAATGTTTAGGGTAACTTATCGAGATTTATGTAGTTTAAGAGATGTTTCCTAAAGAGTGACTTGATTTATGTATTCTGGGTATCATAAGGATAATAAAAACCTGTCTTCTAAACCACCAAAACGTCCTTTTTTATCTATTACTGTCCTATTCAAAGTTCAAAGTCCCGTGCCTTACGGGCCAGAACCCGAATATTATCCACAAATCCTTCAACAAGCTCTTGATATCGATGCACACCCCCACCCATAACCTTCCGTCCCTGGTCGACAAGTAGCTTCGGATTAAGCTCGATCTCGAGCTCATGCTCCTTTTCCGTCCGGCCTCCGTGGCCAGCATGTGTGACCTGCGTGAGATCAATCTGATAAGGCCCTTGTGTGTAGCTGAGCCTGTCCTTGTGCCGATCGGGGTTAGGGTTAGGGTTATCACCACGATTTGGATGAAGTTGCTCCAATTCATCAACCGGACCATCATCCCAACTCATTTCTAGATTGATACTGACGCGGCAATCCATGGGCAAAGTAGGGAAATGGATATCGAGGTCGGCGACGCGTGCCTTGATGATCTTGCCAAGCACCTCCTGCGACTTCTGATCGTATGTAACCCGCACACGGGCCGGTCTCCTCCCTAACCGACTTCTTACACAGCCTGGGATTCTTGCTTGTAGTTCTGCTGGAAGCTCGAAAAACCGATCAATCTCTCTTCGATGTTTGTATACGATCGGAACACGTTGACCACCCATCGGGCCCCTGGGGTGTGTCACTTTGACAAGCTCGTTTAGGTAGTCGTTGTTCTTCTTGTGCGCCGCCTGAATACTATTAGCAATCGTGAAAATAAGGGGGGGGGG
>JABFFJ010000419.1:0-37636 GCA_013623715.1 Fusarium verrucosum | reverse complement strand
TTATGACCCTTATATGTGTTTTTATGTGTTCTTTATTAAGGTTCAGGGCTTTAAGAGCCTTTTTGTTTTTCAACAAAAACCACGAATTAGCTATACTTGGAGCCCAAATACTCAAATCCTCCAGCCAGCCTACAATGTGCAACGTTCAAGTACCAAGCGAAAGTTCCGAGCAAATAAAATCAACAAAATAATGGCAATATAGGTAAAGCTAAAGTTGAGGTGCATCTTGGATCCTCCTTATTTATTTGCTTCCATGGAGTCATTTAGCAGATGCTTTGGGGGAACTAGTGGTCTGGGTAGCAATACTGGGATGGAGGGTCCCTCCACCTCGATTCTTGATAAGGCAAGAGGGAAAGTATCCTGTTGGCCAGTTGTGCTAGAAGACAGCGAAATTGAAGGCGGTCCGCAGTATTGACGTGAAGGTTGTATTGCAGGAGAACCAGACTCCGTCAATTGACACGTCGCTTGAGACTCAGCTATATCATATCGATCTTCATGTGGCAATAGAACGGGATAAGGGAGTGTATATGGAGGATCCGACCCAAGACCTGGAGATGCTCCAAGGGGGGCAGGCCAAAATGCGTTCGACAGGGTGCTTGGGTTGCGTCTGGGTTTCTGGATGTCGGCAGAGGTGAGGAACGGCTGTTGGCCATACGGTCTCTCTTGGCTGTATATTTCAACGATTTGGGTGTTGGTCGACCCAGGTGTTGGACCACAGGAATTCTGAGTGGGAGAGCCTTGTGCAGTGTCCGAAGCCTTGTAGGGTGGAGGCCTAGAAGAGAGCAACGGCTGGCAGGATCGCGCAATATACTCATTGGATGGAAGTTCTGAGACCGTTTCTCGGTTTTGCAGGGTCGAGTATCTCCTAGCTGCAGAAGACGTTAGCGAGGATAGAACAATAAAACATAAGAGGGGTACTCGCCCGTCTTGCCGCCCATGATGTTACCCAAGAGAGCAATGTTGTCAATGGAGACGGTTTTCTTCCCCAAAAACCCAACCCCCTCTCCCTGCACTTGGATCGGCACTGGATCTGGAGTTTGGAGAGCAATGCTGTCCATGGAGACGGTCTTTTCCCCTGACAACCCAGCCTTCACTTCCTGTACCTGTACTGGCACTGTAGCTGGAGCTTCGATAGCAATATACCGCAGAAAGGATATCTCAGCCAACACCGTGCAATGGTTACTAGTAACCACCGGGATCTGTGAGTGAAACTCTGCCGAGTCAAGCAACATCCACCGCGATCGGCGCATGAAGGAGATTTTTCCCTGGTTTGCCTCTGGTCGACACTTCTCTACAATCTTGCACACCTCAGCGAGCCCTTTGTGGGCTGTCTTGATAATGTCATTGACGCGGTCAAGCTCTATAGTCTTGCGCTCCAGGATATCCAGATATTCATCGCGTAGACGGACGAGGTGCTGGAGATCGCGGTCGCAGGTACGCACCAGCTCAAGGCTGCGGCGAACTTCGCCATTGACTTGGCCACTTTCGATGGCGAGGGTGAGCAACTTGTATGTGAGGCGGAAAGCTGCGACTCCCACGGTTCCAATCTCCATGTTAGCAGGCGCTTGTAGGTCTGGGTAATGGTGTTGAGGTAAACAGAGGTAGCTGTGCAAGGGGCATACGAACGATACGATACATACATCAGCCTCTTGTTCCCGAAACGGCTCGTCGTAACTGGTGAGATGAGAACTGGGATGTTATGCCACATCGATCAGGGATAAACAAGGGCAATGTGACCTCCGTTCCGAAGTGGGGGTGTCTCTGCGGCTCGTCGAGTGACTTTCATGCAGGCAGATAATCTGCGTTTCAGCTCGAGGACGTGGCGGCACAAGGGAGCAAATCAAAAGGTACCTGACAAAGTGTTGGTCCTTTGACTGGCATGGATTGCCCACAGAATGAAATGTGGCTTCAATCTTCAGTTACTAAAATTAAACATAGTTAATATGTCAAAGTCTAGCCTTTTAGCAGCTTGTGACTTACTATATACATAGTGTTTAAAAGCTTACATGTTCAACTTCATTATATAGAAGAGATTTTAAGCTTTAGAAATTATTTCAATCTTCTTAATAGGCATATATATACTTATACTTTACTTAGTATGCCCTTCAGGCATATACCTACTGCAGGTAAAGTAAGGCTGAGCGAGTTCGGTCTCATGGTTTAATCAAGTAGTTATCCCTTACATTGGAGCTCAGACTTATCGGCGCTTATGGTCTTCTTGGAGTGATGATCCTTAACCTTAAGCGTAGCGCCACATACTGGTAGAATTATCGTTAAACGAGACATGTCTGATCTCGAGTGACACAGAATCATGTCGTGTAACATATGAGTTGTCCATGTTTCGGATTTAGTAACTTTGTCTAAATTAAATCCCGTGAGTACTAAAATACATAATCATCCCCCGACTCCCCTTATTCTATCCGCCCGAACCCCTGCAAGTAACTACATAGTAGCCAGGCGTGGCTCCGCAACCAGCTGGGGTGATGTGAGCCGTCGGCCGTCCCGATGGCTCAGCTTCTGCAAGCCGGCGCACAGAACAGCAGCCCTCTGCGAACCCATGTCCTTGTAGATGAATTTCCAGTCACTAGTGTGTGAGAATAAGGCATAGCCGAGTTTGGCTGCCTCAATGATCACGACATGCATATGATGGCGCTGTCTCTGTATGCTATCTTCATCAGGCGCAACGAAACAGCGGAGGACTGGTTCCAGTTCCCTGACCAGGTCCTGAGCTTGGTGTCCCACCATGATATCAGTCTCAGATACCTCGAGAGGCGTTCTCTCGCTGGGGTTGGGATGGAGCAGCAAGGCAGACAGGGTACGCCACCTTGTCAAGACAACCGACATTACTAAGAAGACAGAAAACGATTAGCCGCCTGATTGAGAAGGGAGCCATGAAGTTTCATGTTGAATCTTACCATCAAAATCCTTTCGGGACTCATCGACTGGACGAATGCACCGAAGGTAGTTGATCACAGGGCCTGGAAGCATTGATACGCGTGCGTGAGAGTTGCAGTCAATGCTGCTGAAGAGGATGTGAGAGATAACATGCTGAAGTGCCAGTTGACGAGAAGAAGGCTGTAGGCACCACTCAGCCACCGACTCGGCTTTGAATCCCGAGGAGTCTTGGCTAATACCCAGACTTTTCAGCTGCGGAGCCAGAGCTGATACGCTGATGTCCACCGGTTGGATGTGGTAGTAGTTCTCAACATGTTGCTCGATGATGACTTCTAGCCGCCGCAGCATGGCAACAATCTCTTTATCGGGCGTTGCCTGCAAGATGAGGTTTTCTACCTTGGTTCTATTGTCTGATAACTCCACGGCCGGGGGATTGTCGTTGTATGCGTTCCTAGGGATGGACCTGATATGGGACGTCTGCTTGGGACGGCTCTTTCTGTTGCGCCAAAGAAACGACGCGTAGCCAATGCCAATAACCAAACCAGCAAAGAAGCAGCCAATGGCTATCCCAGAAACAGCACCCGGCTCAAGTCGATTGTCGCCACTAACCACAGTACTCGTGGAGGTGGGGGTGTCAATAATGACTATTCCAAGCTGATCTCCCATAGGCTCGATAGTTGTGACAGTAACGGGGGCCGTGATGAGGTCGTCGCCGGTATAAGGACGAGAAACCGTAATGTAATTAACTTGAGGGGGGGCACTGGTGACTGGATCCGTCGGAACAGTGGTTGAGGAAGCCTCAGGTTGAGTAGAAGGCTGAGGTTGAGTAGAAGGCTCAGATTGACGAGAAGGCTCAGATTGACGAGAAGTCCCAGATTGACGAGAAGATTCAGCCAGACGAGAAGATTCGGCCAGACGAGAAGATTCAGCCAGACGAGAAGATTCGGCCAGACGAGAGGATTCAGCCAGACGAGAAGATTCAGCTACACGAGCAGCTTCATCTTGATCAGCAGCCCCAGGATTGGCAATAACCTCAGCGGTCGTAGCAACGGGGATATCAGACATGATGCCGTCCTGAGCGGGGAGAGGCAGAAGGCTTGCCGAGTGGAGGTAGAAGGAATTATACAGAGCTGAAGATTTGCCAACGATATCGTGGCAAGAAGCAGATTGTTCAAGGTCGTTTAAGTGAGGAGGTAATCTAGGGACACATTTCTATTAAGGCAAATAGCAAGAGTCTTATAGAACGACCAAGGTGTCCGCCGTTGAAGGGGGGGTGACAAACTTCGCCAGGTTGTTCTTGGGATAAGCCCTGCAGATCGTGTACGAATAGAATGCCGACCGACAGGCGGATTCAAGAAAAGCTTGTACCAGGTCTGTTGCTATAGCCCCGACCGTGTCTCACCGAGAGGCGCCACCTTTGGGGGCGCGGTTTGAATACGGTCTTGGCTGGCTGAGCGATTTGTTCCGTCCAGTCCTGTAATACTTGACTTCTCCCTGCATGTTTCAGTTGGTTCCAGCCAACGGGCAAGTTTGACTTCTTATAAAATTACTGTACATACATTACTCCAACTCCTCCTTGCATTTATCTAACAACCTGCATACACTCTGACATTGCGTTAAATCAACTTCTCTCGCGCTTATACACATCAAAGTGTTCTTTGTCAATGTTCAGGGCGTAAGTGCCTTACACACAGAAGGGTCCTGCACGCCATTCCAGCCGGATCGTGGAGCACCGTTCCTGTATTTCCAGGATGACTAAAAGGCCAGATGTAACAGTAGCCATCGATCTTGGCACAACCTTCACAGGTAAGAACCTGATGTCCATATGGATTCATTACCTATGTATTACCGGTAGCTGACAGGTTGAGAGGTGTCGGATTGTTATACAATACTGGTACAATCGACATACTGGACAACTGGCCAGGAAATAACCAGCAAAGCGAACGAAAGGTCCCAACACGTCTGGTCTACAACCAAGATAATACCATTTCCTCCTGGGGGTTCCAATGCGATGTTCTTGATGCCCGTCTCTCAGATGGGAAGACTGAACGTCGACTTTTCAAAGTGTTCCTCGATCAAGCCACTCACGACGAGGCAAAGGAAGGAGGCTTGACATATTGCCTACGAAGCACGCAGGATGTCGCAAGATGCATTACCGACTACCTTCGACAGATCTACCGTCATGTGAAAAGCACTTATGAACGCAGCGCTGGGGTACCAGACTGGGCCAAATCGACTGTCGTCTTCATCTTCAGTGTACCCACAACTTGGAGAGGAATGGACGTGATTAAGACGTTTAGAGATATAATACGCGAGGCCGGATTTGGTACTGAAGAAAAGCACTCTGCACAGATCGACTTGACCGAGGCAGAGGCCGCGGCTGTTGAGACTCTCAAGACCGGTGTGGTCGATTTTAGGACTGGGGAGATATTCCTGACTGTGGATGCCGGTGGCGGCACAACAGATCTTTCTCTGGTCCGTGTTACCTCTGCCTACAATGGTATTGTGCAGATATCTCAGCTCGCCGAGGTCAGCGGCATCGGTACTGGATCAACTCTCATTGACTCAGCTTTCGAGAGTATCGTTTCACAGCGACTATCCTCCTATCCTGGTGTTCTGGATGATATTCCAGATCTACCCGAAATCATGATGACGAGTGAGCGTTTCATGATCGTCAAGCACCATTTTGGCGAACGCTCATTCAGTTCTCCGGTCTTCAAGATCCCAGTACCAGGCGTGGCATATAGCTTCAGCCATGAGGGACTGAGAATTGAAAACGGGCGCATGATCTTCGATAGGTATGCCTTGAAATACATTTTATGTACCTGATATGATAGGCTAACTACAGTACAGTGAGGAAATCCAAGCCCTTTTCGACCCTCATGTACAAAGCATCATAAACAAGGTCGACGAACAGTTAGGATGGATGGGGGAACACCATCCCACCGAGCAAGTGGTAGGGAATCCCTGTCGTCAACACCGTGGTTGCCGGCTAAAACAAATCATAGACACGCATGATTCTTTCGGGCGGGCTAGGCAGCTCTGCGTATGTTCAACAGCGCATTCGGGAGCATCTACGGCTGTCCCATCACCCCAGCGCTCGCAATTGTGTTCTCATTTTGAGTCGATTTCCACAAACTACCGTGGTAAGGGGTCTGCTCCAGGATCACAAGCAGCGGGCAGAAACACAAAACAAGCCAGTTATGGCTACATATATCGCTCGAGCAAGCTACGGCATTGTGGTCCGCGAACCATACAGCCCAGAACGTCATTACAATGAGGAGCTTGTAGAGGACAGTCATAAGCCTGGACAAAGATGGGCTATCAACCAGATCGAGTGGCTTATTCGCAAGGTATGCATTCTTCCCAGCCCTCCCTCCAGTTATACTGACTTGGCATATAGGGAGAGTCGGTGGACTCGAGCGCTCCATCGAAAAAGCAATTTACAATCCAATTGGAGCCTGGCCAGACGAACAAGTCATGGGATACCCAAGTTGTCACTTCGCGGTCCGAGCCTGACGTTCTTCCTCAAAGTCTGCGCAAAGGTATGTCCTTATGGCCCCTGCCTAACTGGCAGACTTACTATGTTGCCAAGCATCCAGGTGAACAGGCCGGCTGACCAAGGCTTCCGCCATTATTTACAGGGGGTGTCAAGAAATTGTGTCTTGTTAAAAGTAACCTTGCAGGTGTCAATGACGACGAACTTGTGCTAAAACAGAAGCGTGGCTATTGTTGTTTCAGTCAAGGATACAAGTACTACAATTGCGTGTTTGACATACATGTAATTGTGGCTCCAGCTGATATACGCTTTGAGCTATGGTTCGGGGGTCAGAGGTTCTCAAGAAATCATGACCCTATTAAGGTGGACTGGAACTAGCGAAGAGGGGTCTGGGATCACAGGGTGGACGAGATTGTATCACAAAGACCTATGTTTGCTATGATATTACCGGTATGTTCTATAGTATTAGCACAAGGAATTTGATCACATCGCATCGTGGCAAGTTGAGCAATATAGTAGCTGCTTAGTATGTTGGTTAAGGCATGGTTATTCATGCTACTTGGACAAACAGCTATTGGTACCAAAGTAGCAGAAAGTTGTACTACCTGTAAGTATCTGTCTATGTGGCAGATGCCGTTGTGGTTCTGAGTACTTCAGGGAAGGTATTCTGAAATGTGACTGGTAGAAAGGTGTATGCCGGAATGCTGTCGGGTAAGCCGATGATATTAGTGGACCTGAGTATTACTTGTGTTCCCTTGACCATTCCGACGTGCAACTGCAGGAATATTGAGCCAGTGATATTACTGTAATCGGATGCTCCCTTGTGTTGTCTCAGTCAGGTTGATTTGTAACCTAAACTGTCGTTGTGCTTGGCGCACGGATATAAGTCAAACGTGTCAAGTCGGGATTTTTGTTCTTATAAACTCAGCTCTTAATTTCTAGCTACGTGTTTTGCGTAAGATACTGTATACCTTTCATATCCGCAACATCTTTCATCTCGATTAGAAAGATGGGCTCAGCAACATCACAACCCATAGTCAGCCACAGACCCATCGGCAAATGGCTACCCGAGCACCGTCCGGTGATCCAGCAATGGGTAGCTTCCAAGATCAAGGAGGCCAAGGGATGGGACGATCTACCTCTTGACCCCAGCCTCGTGGCCTTCCGGGAACTTGTCAACAGCAATCCTTACTGGAAAGCTCTGTCTAACGACATGTTCACCCAGTCGTCCAAGAATTCTGACCCAACAGGTATGCCAGCCCTTCGGAGCTTCGAGGACTTTTTAACGGTTGTCAATATCATTATTCAATCTCCGCCGCCCTTCTTGGACACAGATGTTCCCCCTACAGCCATGGGCATGATTGGATTACCCATTAATGCCGTACTAGACTGGCCTATGGGAACCATGGCTGGGTACGAATTCTGGCTTATACCTGAAATTAATAGCTCCTTCAAGGAGGTTCTCGATACCTGGGGATCATTCCTAAAGTCTTCAAGTTCACAGGCTGGATTGAAGGGCTGGTTAACCAAAGATGCACTATCTATGCTTGCCAATGTAGCCAATACTGGCTCGACAGATGGACCATCTTTTGCCAAAATCTTCAAGTGTGATCCTGAGGCACGTTATTATGGCTACAAGAGCTGGGACGATTTCTTCACGAGGCAGTTTCGACTTGGCATGCGCCCGGTTGCCTACGCAGACAACTCCCCTCCAACCCCAGAGTGTCCTGACCCAACACTGGTCATCACCAACGCATGCGAATCAGCTCCCTTACAGGTTTCTGAGAATGTCAAGATGCATGACAGTTTCTGGCTCAAGTCGCAGCCTTACTCCCTTGGGAGCATGCTCAATCACAACCCCATGACTGACCAGCTTGTCGGCGGCACGGTTTACCAGGCATTTCTGAGTGCAAAGAGCTATCACCGCTGGCACGCACCTCTCAGTGGTACCGTCGTCGAGATTGAGAAAGTCCCAGGGTCCTACTACAGCGAGAACTATTTTGAGGGTTTGGCTGGAAACCCGAAGGACTCAGACCCTGCGGCTCCCAATTACTCGCAACCCTACATCAGCGCCGTGGCCACGCGAGGTATTATCTGGATCGAGGCGGAAAACCCGCACATTGGCCTCATGGCTATTGTATTCATTGGCATGGCTGAAGTATCAGGCTGCGAATTTACCGTTGAGGCAGGTGACCATATCACCAAGGGGCAAGAGATTGGAATGTTTCACTTTGGTGGAAGCTCCCACTGCATGGTTTTCCAGCCGGGGGTTAAGCTTGCCTTTGATCGTCCACAGCCTTGGGATATGGATACTGAGACTAATAGTCGCGTGAACAGTGTATTGGCTGTTGTTGTACCACAGAAAGAAGTTAAGAATTTTTAAGTCTTTGAGAAGGTTTAATTCTGCAACTCATTTGGTTTAAGTTACCTTTCAAAAATAGAAAATACGCGGACCACTTTGACGATAAGTAATGTGACGGTAGAGAATATGATGAGCATTATTAGAATATAATCATAAGTTAGGTTATCTTTGCCTATTGATATCTTGGTATGTATGATCCTGAGGGTATCTTGGGTCGCCTTTACCCTGGAGTGTCTGAAGCCTATGATGTCAAGGTTATATCATTTCGCTTATCAAGATCTACATTTGGGAAGTTCCTTTGGCGGGGTTTCCCGGGGCCGGGACAGGCACCCGTACCAATAGAATGGCGTTATCTGGTGGGCCAGTACCTAGGGTGTGATGCTAGCGGGGACTTGGGCCTCAGGGGTTTCAGGGCTTCTAAATATGTAACTTTGATGAATGCAATTTATTTGAACCCGTTTCAACAATAAAACTGCCAATAACGATAACAGTATTATTTTGAATGCAGAATAAAAACTACAATAAGAAGTGAAAGCGTAGTGCACATACCATTGAATTTATACACTGCCCAAAGCATCTGCTACACGACAAAATCCCTCGGTGAAACCCCTCGCTGAGAGGGCTGCTTTCAGTAGCCCTTGTGACAAGCTCACCGTGTCTGGCTGCGTCTCAGAGGGAGGTAGTGTGACGCCCTACAGTACGCGCGCGTGATATCGGCCCCAGTACAGTGATATATACTTAGCCTCCGGAATTCGTTATTCCTCCTCCCCGCCCGCTTACCCGCCAACTAATCTAACCACGACAACATTAACGCCAACACCACGACCATGGCACCTCGTGCTGCGAATACGCACGGCCATGCAATTTCTCTGGGTGCAAAACGTCGCTTTACAGTCCCCGCGACAGATAGCGACATTGTTATCGACGAGCAAGAGCTGCTTTTGCAGCCAGAGCAGCGCGATGTTGAGGAAAACAACAAGGTCGACGAATACAGTCCATGGCGTCATCATTTTCGCCTCCTTCTATTGGGATATCTCTCATTTATCTTTTTAAAACTCTCTCCAAACATGTTCAACACAATCCTGAGCCAGATTTTGGAGGGCATTCTGTGTCGGCAATTCCATGGTTCTACTGACCCTGCTTCGGATCCGCGGTGCAAGGACGAGCATGTCCAGGGCGAGCTCTCCATTATTCTGAGCATGAAGGCCACGTTTGAACTGCTACCCACGGTAATCTTTAGCATTCCTTATGGCCTGGCTGCCGATATATATGGCCGTAAGCCAGTTCTGATAATAGCCACGCTGGGATGCGTCTTGTACGGCTTAGCCGGACTTATAATATGCACGTTTACCCAAGCCAGATGCTCTCTACCAGAACTAATTCGCTTATCTAGGCTGGTTTCCTAGTATCTTCCCTCTGCGTCTACTTTGGGCAGCCCCGTTTGTATCCATTATCGGCGGTGGGCCATTAGTCCCAGTTATGATGGTATATGCAATGGCAAGCGATGCAGTCCCCGAGTCGCGGAGGTATTGGCACCTACTTCAGACTCATATTTATCAGAGCTAATTTTGGTTTAAAGGTCTGGCGTCTTTGTTGTTTTATCGACAGGACTGGTTGTTGGAACTCTGATTAGCGGGCCTGCAATTTACTACCTCATATCCAGTGGAGAATGGCCGGCCATCTTCATCTCACTCGGATTTCAGGTTCTTGGACTCATCACCACTTTCTTTATACCCGAGACAATCACTCTCAAAAATGAGCAGTCTGATATCGGCAGCCTGCATAGCCAAGCCTCACTCACGAACAAAATTCGCACTGGAACTCAGGAGCTTTTGGCGAAATCGTTTAAATCGCTGCGGGACATTTTTTGGTCCGACTCTACAATAACGCTCTTTGTTTTCAGCCTCCTTTTTATCGATGTTGGTGAGGACATCGGCTCAGTTATCACCAAGCAATATGCGGCCAAGCGGTTCCACCTAACCTGGCCAGAGGTATGAAATCGCCATATATACAGAGCAAAACTAATTGAAGAAAAGGCTGGTGTTATTACATCGATGAAAAGCTTCACACAACTGGGTCTATGCCTTATTGCCTTGCCCTTCGCTCAAAGGATTATGCGACGATCCCACGTTCCAGCTATCACGCAGGATGTATGGATCGCCCGTACTTGCGTGGTCATATTAGTGATTGCTTATTGCATGGCTGGATTTGCCGATAACTTAATTATGTTTATCACAGCCATCATTTTATCTGCGGTCAACTTCTGCTTGAATCCAGCACTCAGAAGCTTACTCCTTACTATGGCAAATAACGTCGGTGCTGGTGCCGTCCTTTCGGCCGTGGAAGTTCTCAACGCAATAGCCGCCGTTGTTTCAGGACCGGTCATGGCTGCTGGCTTCCGACTTGGAATGGACTGGGGAGGCAAGTGGCTTGGGTTGCATTGGTTCATAGCCATGCTGATATTGCTCCCCGGTGCATTGATTGTGGTTTGTATGCGGTTCAACAATGTTGGCCGAAGGCAAGAGGACCCCGAGGATGTTGAAGAATCCTAAGAGGTATGTTTGAAGGTTGATCGCTAGGTAAATGATTTCTAGATCTATAGTACTTATCATAGCTTTTATGTGGGATGCCAGTGGCAGTTGGCAACAAATAGAGGAGGACGAAGCGACGACTACAGGCATGGATAGATTACATAGCCAGAAGGCGTTAGACCGCATCAAGTTGAATGAGATAGACGACATATCAGACACACACTTTAATACAAAACAACTAGCTTTTCATATTGAGCTCCTTAAGTAAGACCTAATTCTTCAAACCCTTAGCTAGCAAAACCAAGAGTCATCTTGAACCTTCGAACAAGCTCATCCCACATAGCCTTGCGGCCACTGTTTGTGCGCTGGATTGCGTCCCGGTTTTCATAGGCACGGCGCAGTAGATACTGCATGCATTCCCTCGTCGTCCCCCAAACCAGATATTTATAAGCAGGCAAGTTCGCTGAATTGCTGTTGGTGTTGGCTTGAATGATCTCACACCCAACTTCATCAGCCATGCCCTGTAGTTGAGCAAAGATAATGCCAGACTTGGCCTCACCAGCGTCGCAGATAACGCGGGCCTGGTGGACAGACTCATAATTATGAGTAGCAAGAACCAGATGGGTGTTGGGAAACTCTCCCCTGCCACGAACTACTGGACCCCACTGTCGGGTAAGAACAGCAGTAGAAATCGCGTTATAGCAATCATCTGTCTCCGCCTTGGTATCATAGAAGCATTCTCGAGGATCAGAACCAAGGTAGGCGCCGCGGACAAGTTTTACACCGAGAGTGAAGCCGCCTTCCTGAGCTTCGGCAAGATGGCGCGATATGTTCGCAGGTGTAACCTTTCTGTAGGCCTGGTAGGTACCGTAGACGGTAGCAACATCGACGGAGGTGTTGTGATTCCGAGCGTAAACCATAGTCCATCGATCAATGCCGTCTTGTAGAGAATCATGCTCGGCATCGAAGAGAAGGTGAATGCGTCGCTGTCGAGCCAGCGTGCAAAGATCGTGGATGGACTTGGATAGATATGGAGAAGGATTGGTGTGTTGAGATAGGTTGTACAAAGCGAGGCGGCCGGCACCAGATAACTTGAGTGCAACATAGTCACCAGGTTCCGCCATGTTGATAGTCTCGACTGTACTGTTGACCCAAGGCATAATCTCTGCCCTCACATCATGAGCGGTCTCCTCGCTAGGATCTTGGACGGCAGTTATCTTTGCTTCATCGTCACTGAAGGCAACCTCTTTGCCGTGCGTGATAATGACCCCCCCAAATCCGATTTCTCTCAAGCTCGTGATGGTAGATCGTACTTCAGCAATGGTCTCACCGCCGCAGAATTGAGCGTAAAACGTTTTCCTCAGAAGGAATTTGAGAATTGGGTTCTTATCAGGATTAAGAAAAACATTCTCCGAGTGGGCTATTGTTAACAGGATGCGCAGAGACGAATCCTGGAGGATAGCCGACGAATAGATCGAGGAGATGAACAAAGAACGAATGATCATTCCAAGTGGTAAAATAGACAATGGTGTGCTTGTTGGCTCAGTCGTTGAAGATTTGGGTGTTGCATGAACCATGGACAGATCGGTGGCAGTGTTTGTACGATGATTGGGGGAGATGACATTCTTGCGCTCTGATGAATGCATCCATAAGCATTGGAAATGGTGATATGATGATGGGTAAGCTCTGCGACGCAAGACTTGTCGAAGGATAAGATTCATTGTAGCATGAGTGTTTCGAGCACCGACTTGGAAATGCGTATTGCGTGCTGAAAGAAGATGGGTAAAGTCCAGATCTGGATTGCTTATATTGGAGAGATCTAAGCGTGAGCTATTAACTTGCGACCAGCGGTCAGGAAATTGTTGCATAACAACTATGCGCCAGAGCTGGCTGGAAGGTGAAGGTCCAATATTCCAGGAGTCATCATAGTGACACACCTGGGACAGAAGAGCAGTTCGGAAACGAGTAGTAAAGGTAAGTGCATTTGACCAGACAAGGCTAGATCAAACAGCTTCTGTTGGTACAACACTGCCCATTCATTGTATCCACTTCTTCGACGGCGTCGAGGTCTTCGGTAACGCTTCAGGCCTCATTCATAAACTAGCCAACCCGCCCTCGACTTTTGCAATAGACACATAACAATTTCAATCCTCTCATATCATATGATCGTACCAATGGAAGGCCATCAGGCGACAGTCAACAGCCGCTCGGGGCTACCATCCAAAGACGATGTACGAAATGTAATGAGAGACCATATTCTCAGCATTGAACCAAAGCTTGAAGCCCTGAATAGATTTGTGAGTAACTCAGGGCCATGTCACAGTCACTTCTCTAGTTTACTAATGTGTGCGGTGATGGCAGATTCACGAGAATCCAGAGCTAGCATACAAAGAGCACAACGCCCATAATGCAATCTGCTATCTACTCGAAGCACTTGGGTACCGACCACAACGATATGCGTACGGCCTGGGAACAGCATTTGAAGTCATTAGCGGCAGCGGAGGCAGAACCGTCAATTTCAATGCCGAGTATGATGCACTCCCGGAGATGGGCCATGCTTGTGGTCATAATCTTATTGCCACTGCAAGCGTTGCTGGCTTCATTGCTCTCTCCCACGCTCTAAAGACCTTTGGGATAGATGGCAGGGTGCAACTTCTTGGCACGCCGGCTGAAGAGAATGGAGGAGGGAAGATTGATTTGCTCAATGCTGGAGCTTATAAGAAGGTAGATGTTTCACTTATGATGTAAGAATATTTTGCAATTGAAGATAGCATGATGCTGACTATCAATAGACACCCAATGTCAGATGATGAGTATACAGACAAAGGCGCATTGGGAACTGCAGGCTTCTCCAACGTGGCATCATACAGCGTCCAAGGCACCTATCATGGACTCAGCGCCCACGCGGGAGCAACTCCCTGGGAGGGCATTAATGCACTTGATGCCTTGGTCTCAGCCTATGTCAACGTCTCCATGCTGCGACAACAGATACTACCTTCAGAGAGAATCCATGGGTCTATTGTCGAGGCACCAAAGCCCTCATCCAATGCCATCCCGGCGCTCACCAAGACAGAATACACAGCCAGAAGCCCCACGATCGGCGGTGCGAAAGATCTTGCTGGTAGAATCCGTCGATGCATGGAGGCTGGTGCTCTTGCTACTGGTTGCAAGTTGGAGGTCAAAGAGAAAGCTGGGTATGCAGATTTGCGTGTCAATGAATCACTTTGCAGCTCTTTTCAAGAGAATATTGCTGCCAATGGTATCAAGGTCCTCAAGACCGAGGGCCCTGTTGCTGCAGCCACAGACCAAGGAAACGTCTCTTATGTTATACCAGCCCTACATGCTATCATTGGTATTCCAGCTGAGGACGGATCAAAGAACCACACGGCCGGATTTACCAAGGCAGCAGGGACTTCTATTGCTTTTGAAAGGGTCGTAACAGCTGGGAAGGCAATGGCCATGACTGGTTGGGATGTACTCACGGATGACGGCTTCTTTGCACAGGTTAAACGGGATTTTGAGATGGACGAAAAGGTGAGATAAGAGGAAAGATATACCTCTCTCCCCCAACGCCCAGTCGGGGGAATTGAGTACAGAACCCCTTAGCAAGACCCTCTGTGATTAGATAAGAGAAGATAACGAGTAATGCATACTGCTAGCTCTCACTGTCTGTAGAAGCGAGGATGATGGAGCAATGCAGTGTCATTCTTGTATGGAAGTAATGCCAGCTTGAGACCTAGAGTGACGATGATTGCCAGCGGTGGATAGACGCTTTGCCATACTAAGCCAAAAGACAAAGAGCTTACAAAATGACTTATAAAAGAATGCTCAACGGACGTTTTTATTCCCTATTCTATTTTGAAGCTGATACGAATATCGATTCTTACTCGTCTATTATCCCTCACTTCAGTATTCATTACGCACTTACAACTATTGACCATGGGTGCAAAGAGTGACAGCTATCTCACCAACAGTGAACCTCGGACTTCTTCCAGTGGGTTCAGTTCTCAGGACGCACTGAAAGCCGAAGAAGGCTTCTCCGCCAAGAACTATCAGTCTCTTCCCATCGTATTCTCTCGTGCTCAGGGCGCCTCCGTCTGGGATCCTGAAGGCCGTCACTATCTCGACTTCCACTCCGCCTCGACGGCTCTGAACCATGGTCATTGTCACCCCAAGCTTGTCGCTGCTCTTATTGAGCAGGCTTCACGGCTGACGCTCACTTCCCGCGCGTTTCATAACGACATCTATCCTCAATTCGCTCGATTGGTGACTGGTCTCTTTGGCTATGATAGAGCTCTCCCTTCGAGTACTGGTGCCGAAGCATCTGAAACTGCGATCAAGATTTCTCGCAAATGGGCCTACAAGGTTAAAGGCATTCCTGAAAACCAGGCTATTGTACTTGGCGCAGCTGGAAACCACCATGGACGCACGGTATGTGAATTGAACTCTGTATACAGCTAGTATCATCAATGCTAAACGCGATTTGTAGTTAGCAACTATTGCGTTAGCTTCCGATAACATGTCTCGCGACAATTATGGACCATTAGACCCAAACATCAGCTGCACTATCCCTGGAACTAATCGGCATATCGAATACAATGATAAGGCTGCACTTGAAGCAGCTTTTGAGGCAGCAGGATTCAACCTGGCAGCCTTCATCATTGAGCCTATTCAAGGTGATGCAGGTGTGATCGTCGCCGATGATGACTATCTTCAACATGCAAGAGCACTTTGTGACAAGCATAATGCTCTGTTGATCTGTGATGAGATTCAGACAGGAATTGGTCGAACCGGAAAGTTTTTGGGTCACCACTGGAGCGGAATCAGGCCCGACATGGTTCTTCTGGGCAAGACCATGACTGGTGGCATGTATCCTGTCTCATGCGTGCTCGGTGACGATGCTGTCATGCTCACCGT
This sequence comes from Fusarium verrucosum, assembly GCA_013623715.1. NCBI lineage: Eukaryota > Fungi > Ascomycota > Sordariomycetes > Hypocreales > Nectriaceae > Fusarium > Fusarium verrucosum. Next base: position 21,432 of record JABFFJ010000419.1, on the reverse strand, counting down.
CGAGCCGGGGACTCATGGGTCGACTTACGGTGGTAATCCACTCGGAGCAGCCGTTGCGATGCGTGCTCTGCAAGTCGTTGAGGAAGAGAAGTTGTGTGAGAACGCTGAACGTCTTGGTCACGTCATGCGTGATGGACTGAAGAAGATCCAGGCTCAGACCGACATTATCGAACTTGTCCGTGGAAGGGGTCTTCTCAACGCGGTTGTCATTGACCAGTCCAAGACGAACGGGCATACTGGTATACGACTGTGCGAGTTGATGAAGGAAAAGGGGCTTTTGGTAAGGATTCTTCGCTGATTATATGCAATTTTACTAATTTCTGCATAGCTCAAGTCCAGCCGCACAGGCATCATCCGTATTTCTCCTCCCCTTGTCATTAAGGAAGAAGAGATTCAGTGGTCGCTCCGAATTATCAAGGAGTCGATTGATGAGCTTATGCAGCTTCCTCATGCTTCATAGTGATATGTGATCAAATGAAAAGGATGATTTTATTTTTTCGTATTTAAATCAGAAGAATTGCATTTGCTCTATAGCTATCACAGTGATGTCGCTCGTGGAGGCTACTGTCTCATTCCAGACAAATCCCACAACTTGGTGGTTTTGGCCCTCATGAACTCACTGACATCCATGACTTCAGTCGACTCATCATAGAGCTGATCGTTACTGTCTTGAGGGAAGAACTTCTGCACCACTTTCTTCATCGCAAGTTTGTCTGACCAAGTACGTGGAACTTCTTCATGATCTCCCAATATGCGGAGTATAGTCGGAAGTTGATACGCTGGGAGATCTTCCGAAAGATCATTTCTGATCCTTTCCAAGTTGACCTTTCCAGCCCCATTTTGGAGTCGCACAAGTGAGGCCACTCGGGTATCACAGTGCGGATCTGCCACTGGGAGGACGTATCCCTCAAGGATATACGGAAGCGAGGTGAGACATGCTTCGACCTGCATGCGAGGAACCTTGTACGTATAGAACTTGAACACTGCATAAGGAAGGACAGGTTAGATACTGATCATCGTGCAGACGTGAAATGGAAGAGGGATACTGACAGTCCATGTTTGCCCTTCCTTGAAAGATGAGCTTCTTGTCGCGGTAGGTAACTAAATCTCCAGTTTTGTAGAACCCTTCCGAGTCCAAACGCTCGGCAGTGTCATCTGGCCTGTTGAGATAACTGTGAATGTCAGTAAATGTTTCATATTCCTCATCCCGTTAGGTGCAGATAACGGACATACCCAAGAAATAAGGACGGCGTTTTCACGAGGAGCTCTCCCTCAGACCCCCCGTCGACCTTAACTGAAACACCTGGTAGAGGCGTTCCCAGATCGTTCTCCAAGGTTGTCACGTCAGCAGGATCCTTTCACCGGGTGTAATTTATCTTACCTCGGTAAATTCGAGTACTCCATCGCAGACAGATATCTCCTGGGTTTCTGTACATCCATACAGTACCTTCAGCGGCCTGCCTCCACGCATGTCGCACCAGAATTCTTTCAGCCTCTTAGAAGGCATGGCTCCCGTGGCACAAACATCGCGGAGGTACTGAGCTCCTTCGATGTACTCCTGAATCACAGGCTCGGGTAGCTGCGAAATGTTCTCCTGAAAGTAATGCATCATGCCATACCAAAAGGTAGGCGAGAGCACAATCTTGGTGGCGGTCTTCTCACGGAACTTCTCCCATATCAGGTTATAGTTTCGCCCGAAATTCTGAATCTCGATACGAACACCAGTGAGAAGCATATGGAAAACCTTGGTGAAGTAAAGAGACCAAAAGGCTCCGCTGGGGATAATACAAATGTCGTCGTTGGGCCCAGCCTCCGTCATTCGAGCATACTTGTTGATGGTTTTTCGTGCATGTAGGACACCCTTTGGAGCCCCAGTCGTGCCCGAAGTAAAGAATACGATACTAGGGCAGTCCTCAGTTACCCTCATAGATGCATCGAGGGTATATGCTATTGTCGGTAGCAGTGTGTCAACCTCAGCTTGGCCCTCAATTGTAAAGGTGGGTATCTCCACTTCGGCTTGAATTCTTGCACCTAGATCAACCTGTTCAGGGCCAACAAGCAGATATCGGGCATTGCACTGCTGAAGCATATAAGCTGCCTCGGAAGGAAGAGCACCAGTAGCTGTTGTTTGATACATTAGTTTGTACAAAACCATGTTCTCATAGAGTATAACTCACGCATAGGAACAACTACTCCACCGAACGCAAGAACTGCAAGTACAGCGATGATGAACTCATAGCCATTTGGAGCTAAAATGGCAATGTAAAACTCTCCAGGCCGGTCGGGCGTAGACTCATGGACGCTTTGCAGCATCTGCAGAAGCTTTGCGGTGCCATCAAGAACATGGCGGTAGCCAAACTGCGTACCGTGACTGTGATCATCAACAATGACCTCGTCCTGTTTCTCGGTAGCGAGCTTCAGGAGCCTAGAGAAGAGGACGTCGTCGGGGAGACTGATGTTTTGGATCTGCATGTTTGAGAAGGTACTATGATCAGGTGTAAAGTGAGGAGTACTGGAGGAACACTTGGACTGGGGTATGCTCGATATTTAACTTCAACGACATATTGACAGGCGATCTACACACCTGGGTGATAGGTTTATGATAACGCGTCAGACAGGCCAAGGATACCATGAACCAGCTTCATTTCATTATTCTACTACACTGCTTAATCCAGGAGTTGTAAAATTGACATCAATAATAGCATGATATTTGATCTTGGCTCGGATTGACGAGTTAAACAATGGATGTAAATCTCAGAAAACGGTACGCCCTCACTAATTCTCGTCCCAGCATCTCTTAGTGCCATTCTTGTGCTCACCATTCCTATGCCCACCATTTTGGTGCCCATTAGAGAGTGTGCTACGGGCGACACTGCTGTATGAATCAAGGGCCTGAACGGCTGAGTCGCATATCGCATCAATATCTCCGTGGATGATGAAGGCACTCCAACCCATGTCAATCCTATTCTTCAGTGTAGAGTGAGAGATACCAAAGCCCATCATGGGAAGATTATGGGCCTTGGCTGCATCCCGTATTTTCTGGAGGGCAGAAACAAAAGCGGGTTCGTCGCCGTCGAGACTCCCTGTGGCCATTCCCATACATAAACGCAGGTCGCCGGTGCCGATGAAAAGTCCATCAACTTGAAAAACGGTATTAGTACAATGCCGGTTCGACAACTTCAAACGACGTATGAAGCTTATCGTATCTGTCTGGGTAATGAGTGGCACATACCACCAGGAACTCTGCAGATTTCCTCGATGTTCTCCAATCCTTCAAGGTCCTCAATCTGACAGATTACGGCCGCATGGTTGTTCCAAACATCGTATATCGTCTGACCCTCTGGTGTTTCATGTTGCTGCTTGTTGATCAGGGCAGCAGGAGGGTAGCTTCGGTCACCCATTGGTGGGAATCTCGACAGACGAACCAACTCCTCAGCCTGCTTCGCATTTTGAATGTGAGGCATGATGACTCCTCCTGCACCTGCATTCAGAGCATAAGGAACCAGTTCTGGTGAGCAACCCGGAATCCGCACCAGCGGTACCATTGTGCCGTTTGAGTGGTACTGAATAGTCCGAATGAGACTCACGAGAAGTGTTGCATTTAGTGGTGTATGTTCCTGGGCCTACTTGTCAATAACTAAACCCTTTCCCTTATTACTATAGGAGTGTTTCTATTCTGTGTTTGGGCATTGGGGAACTCACCGCATCCAAGAAGCAAAAATGATATGGCGTTGAGGCAACGATTCGTGCAGCCTCTTCATGAGGAATTCGACAGCCGGTGCCCCATAGTGTTGTGCCAGACTTGAGCATTGACTTGAAGTCGGTCGGCTGAGCCAAGCTCAGTGCATTGTAGTTCGTTGTATTGAGTGTTCGCATTTTGTGCCGAGAAATATCTTCTGTTGGTTGTGGTGATTACTGATGAATGAATGTGCGAAAACTGTAGCATATGCGCCCTTTTGAATCTGCGATGCACTTACAAAACGAGCAGCGACGGCTAGCATCGGCTTCTGAGAGGCCTGAGGATCGACTACGAGGATAACGGTGACCCGGTCACACATATTCCCATGGCTGGCTTGCCCATGCAATGAGACGGTTGATTTGGAACGCCAGGATGCTATGTATACTTAGAGGTTGCTTTCGGCTACGGCCTATCTATCAGACGTTTCTCTAGCACGAATCAGAAATTATAATCATAGGAGTTTATGATGCATCGAATAGAGTTCCAGAGTATGGTCGAGGGGCTCATCTCATCAACACCAGAAATGAAGGAGTGTTTAAAAATGAAAAGTATTTAAAGCAAAATATTTCTTGCAAAATCCATTTATCTACACAACTCAACTCGAACAATTGGTCTTTGTTTTCAGAAATCATGACTGTCGACGCAAAAAAGACTGCAAACCTTGAATCAGTTTCACTGGCTGGGTTACTAGCTGGTGACACGGACACTATCAGCGATCTTTTGTTGTCTTGTAAGACCAACGGATTCTTTTATCTGGACTTTCGTCATCCATCTACGTCCGATATTCTGAAGCTTGTTGAACAACTTGCCGTCATTGGAAAATCTGTTTTCAAGCTTCCGCTCGAAGAAAAAGAGGAATACAGCACTGAGAAATATCTTCCCTCTAGACTTCTAGGGTAGGTCATGTTCAAGGCACCCCCTGTCCGTCAACTCGGCTAATGAGCAATACAGTTACAAGCGAGCTGGATGTTCTGTTGGGCCATTCTCGGGAAAAAAGGATGGCTATGAGAGTTTCTCGGTATGGCTGTCGACTCTTTAATTTGGGGATGGTTACCTAACATGCATGATTTAGATTCACAACAACGGCATATTTGGTGACGATGCAATGATAGTCCCTCAGGCCATCGATGACAACTTGACGCTGTTCAAGATGTTCATGAGCGAGGTTCATGGATATACTGATTGCATTCTCTCCATCTTATCAGAGGCTCTGCAGCTGCCGTATGATTTGAGCCAGTGCCACAGGAAAGACATGCCATCATCGGCAAACATGGCCATGTTGAATTACTTGCCCTGGGGTAGTAACGACGAGAGAATCGGCAACATGGCCCATACTGATATGGGAACCTTGACTGTTGTCTTCTCCAAGTCGGAGGGCTTGCAGGCCATGCTGCCTGGGTGTGAAGATTGGTCGTTTATTCCACCCAAAGAAGGGCACGCCGTTGTAAACGTCGGAGACTCCCTGCGTTTTCTGTCCAATGGTACACTGGCCTCGTCCCTGCATCGTGTCGTCCCGCCACCTGATTCTGCCGGCCAGGACAAGTTTTCCGTCATATACTTCTTGCGACCTGAGTTTGACGCAAAGTTCAAGAACCATGACGGAAAAGAGATTAACAGCGTGGAATGGCACAACGAGAAATATGCTCTGTTCAGGGAGGATAGCCTCGATGCTAAGCAGCATGGAGCTATGCTCACCGGCCGTAGGGAATATCTTGGAGCGACTGGTAGTTGAAAGTGGAAACTCGGGATCCTTTGTGTTTAGTTTCAGTATCTGATGGACATTCCTCAAATTGACATTTATTTGGGCACTCTCCAGGGCGAATGAAGCCGTGTGAATTATGACTAAATCCCAAGTTGTTCCGTGGTGGGTTCATTGCAAGTTGTCATCTGGTTTTCCGTGTCGTTGAGATGTTCATACAACTCTTCAATTGGAAAAGAAAGACCTGACAGATGGTTGTCCATGGTAAAGTCCAAACATGTAGACGAGCTCAACTGATCTGACTCAGGTCAGTATAAACTCGGCAGCACCACAAAAAGGTCCTACAATTGTTGAAGTCGTCGTCTGATAACATCGACAAAGAAAAGAAGTCGGGTTGGTCCCACATGGCTGCATCCTCGTAGACAGTTATTGCTCCAGGCGACGTTACTGTTTGTTCTGACTGTGACTGTAGAATAGTAGGCGTATCCAAGGATGACATCAGCCGTGGTGATATCAAGGAGCGTTGATCATCCTGTTCTGGTCCTGAGAGATGAATGGATGAGTAAATGAAACATAACGGTCTGTGCCTTTGAGGTCTTACCATCGGTATGAAGTCGTTTCCCGGTCGTCATTTCTTCAAGTCTTTGTGCAATGTGATTACCCAATTCTGAAAGTTCCAAGTCTTTAACAAGGTCATAAATTCCAAGAGCCATAAACCTGAGAGCAGCTGCGCTCATTTGCTCTTTTGTGCATCTTGATGTGTATCTGTAAAGAAACGATATGTCAGACACGGGATAGTTAACAAAAGAATGGGAGTATAACATACGCTGAACGAGGTATCTCTGAAGGCAACGCTATGAGGAACCCGAGCTCTGATGTCTGACTAAACATCTTGGTCCATTCATGGTATCTACACCCTTGGTCGACCCAGTTCAGGCATTTGTTAGCCGCCTTTGGATCCTGAAAACGCTCAGGAAAGTCGTCAGAGAGCTTCTTTGCTAGTTCGGAGCGTTTTTCTCGTATCCAATGCTCGCCAGTATGAAAGCCAGCCTCCACAACGTGGCGATAAATGTTATAGCATTCAAACCTGTGATATATACTCAACAACTCCCGCATATCGGCGTTTTCTTGCTTAATGGCTATAGCGGCTCTCCAGCCCTGTCCGTTTGGGAGCGCGGCTTTAGATTCCTCGACTTTGCGGAGAAACACACCGCGGTCTGTTCTGCAGGCTTCTAGAAGCCATCTCATACTTGGTGTGAAGCCAATGTCGTTACACGCGGCCAGTCGCGTTTTGCCGAGGATGTTGTCATCAAAAAGGGAGGGGAGATCTGTCGTATCAGAAGGGTTTACCGCCAAGGTGCCAAGGATTGGGTCTCGCAATTCGTTCAGAGCCTGCTGGTGGCAGTATGTGCTTTGTTCTAAAAAGAGTGACCCGGGCGTGGCAAGGCTATCGAGCCCTTCCAATACCTGGGCCATTCTGTCTCTCGTTGCAGGGCTTCGATGTGCGACTGGAAGAACATTGTCGTTTGTAGAAATCGGATCATGTGAGCTTTGAAACTCAGGAGTACGCGAGGTGTTGTCGTCATGTAAGTCAGAAATCCTCGGAGGCGATTCTGGAGACTCCAGCCGTCCACGAGTGTCGGTCTCGCCACTAAGTCTAGATGCTGATGACGGTAACACAGTAGACACCTCACTATGGCGTGACAATACTGATCGGACTGAGAAAGACGATGTCAGTCAATATGAGCACATGATCCTCAACAAGTGGTGGCGTATGAGTATCTTGATGGCGTGCTGTAACACGCTGGCTAAGATTGATACATAATAGAAACTTACAAGATGGACACAACAAAAAGAAGAGGCGAATCAAAGCAAAGGAATCGAGTGACGAAAGGCGTAAGAAGCACTTGGAGGCTTCTGTAGCGGAGATTCTACTCTCGTTGGCACTAAAATAGCGTGCAAGTTGACAGAACAAATCTTGCAGTTCGGCATCCGAGTTGAACTCGGTGTGCATGCTGGAGGAAGATAGGGGGTCCAGATTAGAGAGCGAAGTAGACTAACACAATAAACATTAAGCGAGCTCGGGGATTAACACGATCAAAACGATATCTGATAGATTAACTTGACTAAAAGGTAAACATCAACAACAACAAGATAGACCCGAGACGGTGGATCCGACGGCCCGAACCTTGAATTGAAATAGTTCCGAGATGTGAGGGGCCAGACAGCCTAGATCCTTTACGATATTCCCCGCATGAGGGAGCATAGCATACCATGGCTAACTTAGGTACTAGTGCCCTCGGTGAGCATGATATATGCAAGGTGTAATACACTACATGCCGTTCATATGCGAGCTTCTCCCGTAAAGGGAAAGGTAAAATCCTGCCGCTTTTTAGCGTAGACAATCATATACCGTCATGATCGCCCGGGGGTTATTTATAATGATATTTTTCTTGAGGAGAGAAGGGTTTACAAAGCTTTTGTTAAACCATGCTGCATATTCATTCTTCCTTGATTATTCTTGAGTGAGGCAAAGGAAGCTTACCGGAAAGTGTATTGATGCATCTACAACCATTCAACACCAAGGAGATGATCAACCTGTGAGTAGCACTCTGCCGTTCGTGCCGCAGCATCTGCCGTGTAGGTAGACTCCACTTAGGCATGAAAAACAGATGAAATTCAGGACAATGTGGATTTGAAGTTGTTTTTTATAGGTTCACTGTCCAAGGCTGGTGTGCAATAGGTCCGAGGGTTGTGGCATATCAGAAATCTATTGCAGATGGTGTAACGATTGGACACGAGGTTGAGGATCGGGGAGTCGGACCATCGGCCTCATTTCCGAAGAGTGACATGCATTCGGCATGGGCCTGTTTTCCCTTATCTCACTCATCTCGATTCGTAAGAAGCTGCATGGGTGGACAGGCAGTTTAGAATGGCATACAGTGTCGATACGATCCTTGCGAAACAGAACCATCAAGGCCCATTAGTTTGCCGCGGGTCAGCATGGGGTTCTTATAAGTTGTTTTATTGCGTTTGTTCTCACCGTGACATGGTTCAGAATATGGCCTTGCTCCCCACCTTAGATACGCGAGATGACCTGTCACAAGGATGATGCCACAGTCTGGCCGTGGATATTTCCACTGGGCATGTCTCAGCCACCACTGATGTCTATCCTATCATACCCAGAGCAGTCTCTCGGATGGAGATACTTATGTAGGTTATGCGAAAACCAAGCTTTCAGCCGATATTGGTCCACAATGAACCAAGACATGCATTGAGAACAACAGGGAACTATCTATATAGTTGCTTGTTTTATCGGAATTTTCCATCTCCACTGCGGGTTACTGTTGACCAGATAGGAACACCAGAAAACAACGTGGCCTAGCGATGGACAGCCCAAGCGGGGAACAGAGTAGTTACACTGTGTCGCGACCATAAACACTTCGTATTGCCAAATTCGGCAGGGATGTGAGCCCAGAAGAATACATTTCTTCATCGGGAATATATTCTCTTGGTCTTCGCATATCGGCTCAAATCACATCGACTCTCCTTCATCACTGCAGCCATGGCAATCAGCAGACGCCTCCCCAAACTCGCATCTGAAGTTGTTCGGAGGCAGTTTCCCGGCCTCGACAAAGGTTCCATCTGTCTCAACAATGGCGCCGGTTCTCTGGTGTACAAAGGGGCCATAGAGAGGCATGTCATTGAAAGCCCATGCAAGTTGAATCATGTTGTGGCTGCGTCCTAACTTTTGACCTGCGAAAAGTATTGCAAAGACCATGTCTTATCCCCAAATGAATCTACGTGGACTCGACTCGAAAAGCCATATTGATGTCAAGAAGCGTGCTGCGCAATACGCAAGGATAGCGTCCTTTATGAATGCTGATCCTGATGAAATTGGTAAGAGACCCTGACACTTTGCGGTATTGTGACTAATGAGTTCAATCACGAAGCCTTTGGACCCTCAACAACTGGTCTCCTTCGAACCTTGACGAATTCCTTACGTCCAAACCTCAATGCAGATTCCGAAATCATCGTCTCTGTTCTCTGCCACGAAGCTGGAATCACCGCATGGCGTGCCTTGGCAAAGAGTCTAGGCATTGTCATCAAGTGGTGGGCGCCACCGGCGAGTAATGGACAAAATACAGACCCCAAGCTAACTCTCGAATCCCTCTGGCCGCTGCTGTCCCCAAAGACGAGGCTTGTTTGCTGCGGCCATGTGTCAAACATCACCGGAACAATCGAGCCCATAAAGGATATCGCAGACCTCGTTCATACAATCCCCGGTGCTATGGTATGCGTGGACGGAGTAGCCTTGGCCCCTCATCGCCCTATTGACGTCAAAGGCCTGGATGTCGACTTTTACATCTTCAGTTGGTACAAGGTCTTTGGTCCTCATATCGCACAAATCTACGCTCGCCGGCGAATTCAGCAGCGCTTCTTGTCGAGTCTCAACCACTACTTCTTCGAACCGAATGCCTTGTCCATCAAGCTTGGCCTAGGCAACCACTGCATTGAGCTCGAGCATTCCGTTGTCCCAATTATAAACTACCTGGAAGATCAAATCGGCTGGGAGTCTCTTATTGTCCACGAGCAGGCCATCACCGGATATCTTCTTGACTATCTGACAGCCAACCCGGACCTGTATACTGTGTATGGCTCTCAATCATCAGATCCTGACCGTCGAGTGTCTCTGGTAAGCTTCTCTGTCAACGGACTTTCATCTAGCGAGGTAGCACAAGAGATACACGAAACATCGGACTGTCGGCTGATAAGCGGCGATTGTTGGTCTCCTCGCACAGTCTACGATGTTTTGGGACGTGGAGACGATGGTGTTATAAGGGCGAGTTTGGTACATTACAACACCATGGATGAGATGAGAATTTTCACGGAAACCTTAGACCACGCAGTGCGTCGTTTGAGACATCGTGACATGGGGCCATCTGTTGCGCATGCCATAGCTGCCTAGAAAAGCTGTATATACTTGACAAGATGCATGACATCTTTACTCGAAATTACCGAATGATTTCTGTATTTAGATGAAAACATATGAGCTGTCTTGAAATGGGGCGAGAGAACAGAAAATAAAACTCCCTTAGACCATCTCGTATTCCCGGTGCATGCAACCTTTCCCTGTAACATCCATTCATCGTGAAAAGGGCCCATTTAGTGAAGCCTGGAATAGCCATTCTATAGTATTACCAACCAGGGTAAGACTGAACGTTTGCTGCCACCCAGATAGTTGAGAATGATTTAACTGACGAAACTGGTATTAACTGCTGTCACATGGTGCTGGTCGTGACATCATCTGACAACATTACTCAATATCTTTGTAGCGCGTCTTGGTCGTCATACTACAGCTTCCATTATGCAGTATTCTGCATAGGTCAATAAATAGTGATTCGAATCCCGAAAATTCCTTGACCCTCAATATCACTATGCATTACCATTGATGGCTGTACTCAGACATATCTTATCGGCAACACAATGACTGCTCCCCAGATCGAAAAGCCTCTCTTGAATGGCAACACCAAGAATGCCACGGAAAGTACACTTACGAAAGAACCTTTGAAGTTGAGCGGCCTGTTGGACAAATACGATTCTTTCAGTGTCACTCCAGTTATTGGAACTGAATTCACCGACGCAAACATTGTGGAGTGGTTGAAAGCTGAAAATAGCGATGAACTCATTCGTGAATTGGCCATTACCAGTAAGACTCCCGTCTTGCAATATTCAGCAACATGTAACTGACGACAAATACAGTATCAAGACGTGGAGTTGTCTTCTTTCGTGCCCAGAAGGATCTTACCAACGAACTTCAAATGGAGTTAGCTGATCGTCTAGGACGACTTACTGGCAAGCCGGAGTCTTCAACACTGCACGTTCACCCACTGCAAAACTTCAACCCTGATGAAGAGAAGCATATCAATACCATTACCACCGACAAGGCCGCAAACCCTGCTGAAGACCTCTGGAAAAACAGACCTGCCGACATTAGGAATAGCTGGCATACTGATGCTGGATATGAACCTAACCCTCCAGATTACTCGATCTTGAAGGTGGTTCAGATGCCCCCAACTGGTGGAGGTATTCAACCACAGTTCCATATTGCAGCTCAAATTTTGACCGCGTTATAGACACCATGTGGGCCTCGTCTTGCGAGATTTACGACAAGATCTCACCCAGCTATCGCAAGTTCCTTGAAGGCCTCACAGCCAAGTTTTCCCAGACCAGGTTGCCAAAGGTGGCTGCAGAGAAGGGATTCGAACTCTACACGCAGCCACGAGGATCTCCCAACAATGTGGGCGATGCCCTCTCAACTGTCCACCCGGTTGTCCGTACCAACCCTGTCACGGGCTGGAAGAGTCTTTTTGCTGTTGGAAATCACTGTGAAAGCATCAACGACCTGACACCAGATGAGAGCAAGCGTCTTCTTGATTGGTTTCTGCAGTTGATTGTCGAGGAACACGATTGCCAACTGAGGCATCGATGGAAGAATCCTTATGATCTCGGTGAGTATTTAATATCTTCTATGGGGTTTCTTGATGTTTTCTGATTCCTTGACAGCCATTTGGGATAACCGTACGGTTTATCACACTGCCATCTTTGACTATGCTGGGCTTGGGGCACGTACAGGCCATCGTGCAGTGGGAATTGGAGAAAGACCCTACTTTGACGCCCAAAGCAAGACTCGCCGTGAAGCATTGGCTACGGAGTAGAATCGTAGGAAGGATCGGCGAAAGCAACATCGGACTCTTGGTCAGAGTAGGTAACAAATTGAATCATGTCGAACTTTGAAGCTACGTCCTCGTAAAGATCTGGAATGGAAGAATTAAGCTCTCTCCCATAAAGGTTTAACATCATCCTAATCTCTTGGTTGACGCATTCGGAAATATCCCAGCCATGGCGAATGATAGGTATTCAAAGTAGTGAGAGTAAGTAGCTTCAAATTAATGTACTTTGCTTACTTGACTACCGTATGCATGTTGTCTGGGCAGATATTACATGGTGGCTTATCTGAACCAATGTCAAGGCAACGATCGGCTTCTTACGCCCGGGTCTAATTCTGGTTCTGAGTAGCTCGGGGAGGCCACCACTGCAAGTCGAACGACATTTTCGATGGAGAGACTCTCTAGAGCCAAAGACATATCCCTTAGACCTCAAATTAGCATCAAGTCATTAAGATAGAGGTACATGTCGATTTACTTGTATAAATGCACTTCACACCGACGTAGTCTTCCCCTCGTCCGTTCTTTTTCCCCATACAGCCTTACAACGATCCGACCACCTATCGTCTACTACTTTATATTCATCACTCGGATTTTACTCATCATGGGAAGTGTAGAGGAAAGTCACGTCACCAGCACTCGTCCTCAGGACGTGTTTCTATTTGCCCTCAATCGCACCTGTTCTCATGTCCTGTGCCGCCTGCTCTCCGACCAGCCAGGATGGGTTCAATCGAATTATCACTTCAAACGGGCCTTTGACTTTGCGAGAGAATCCTTCAACTGGGGCCCCATGGGTGCGATATCCCATCAGCAACGCCAGGACTTTGAGAATCTTCTTCAAGAAGGGTTCGACGAGATTCAAAATGAACTCAAGTCTGCCAGGGCTGCAGTAAGTCTTTTATGTATCCACGCTCATCTCATGATCGTATTTAACAGTGATAGAATATGTCCATGTTCTTGAAGGAACATACATTCTACATCTGGGAACCATCTAGGCTCTCGCAGCATATGTGGGGAGGAGAACCGAGTCCCTCGTTTACTGTGCAAGAGGGACCTTTTATGTTCAAAGATTGCGCAAAGACAAACCCAACCATATTCCCCGACCGTTTTCTTATGTCATGGAGACCAATCTTTCTAATTCGACACCCCGTCCTCACATTCGAATCCTGGTACAGAGCCGAAAGCGGTGCGCGGCCTCTTGATCTTGCTGATAGGTCATGGGCATTCTATACAACATATCAGTACTCTCGTCAATTATACGACTGGTTCTTGTCCAACGTCGATCAGAAGTCTGGACCTATTGTAGTTGAGGCGGATGACATTCTTGACGGTAGTCCCACTATAAAGAAACTCAGCAAATTGCTCGGCATGGATGAAAAGCATATCCTTTACAAGTGGGATGTCATTGAGGCTCCAACTAACGCTGGCCGTCGCGAGCTCAACTTCATGAGTGGCTATTGGAGTTCAACCTCGATCGATAGCTCAAAGAGCTCTCGAGGCCTTGATGTTATGGCTGCATACACGCGATGGGAGAATGACTTTGGTCCTGAGGATGCCAAAAAGCTCCGGAGCATTGTCGAGGACTCCATGGAAGACTATGATTACTTAAAGTGTAATAGGATCTAAATATCTAAATACAACATTTGGGGACATTACTTTTATTCTTTGTATATACCAGTGTTATATATGCGTTCCTAGATCCTGCAAGAATCCTCTGGCACCATTAAATTTCAAGTATGTATAGAAGCTCGAACTCACACAAGAGAATAAATAAAATAGGATGTTTTCCAAAGCAAAGGCATCTCTCTATGCTTCCATAGTAACCAATAAGCCTGAATGAGGATCCATTGCAAGATCACACTTTGAGACATAAATACACTCTTAGACCAATGTGATATGGGAACGGTACTTATATCTTAGATTAAGATCCCATGGGCTGTGGCCTTTGGTTGCTAAGTAGGATACTTTATAGAAACCTCAGTCTGGATTTTTGAGGTATCCTCGAACGTAGTTCTGGCATTCCCCAGGCGGCTGTAGAAAACCTCGGTCCCTTCCATAAACTTCGGGTTTCAAGTCCTTTCTTTAAGAATATTCCAGGATAAATTAATTATACATCTATAGAGTATATAATCCGCTTCTATTACTCTTAACCTTAGAATCCTGGTGGTCACTCCAGTAGCAATAGAATCTATTAATAACATAATAAGATTAAGTCTCGATAAGATTAAAAGTAACACAGTATTTATAACAGAATGAAAAACATATCCTAAGGCTTCTATGGTAACCAATTAAACCTCTATGATTCTGCTATAATATTAGTAAGTGTAGATAAGTTGATATAGTCATAGAATAAATATCGTCCTGTACTACATAGTCCCTAATAGACATGAAGGGAGTCTAGCATCTGACCTGTTGAATGTTTAAGGACCACATATACTAAGCTGTCCGTGATATCCTCTGGAGAGCCTATGCCCAGCATTCTGTCGGCTATTAGTAGTTTTGGAAGTAGTAGCAAAAGAATGCCAGAATCCCACTCGGTCTGGTATGAATACCATGTCCCAGTTGTTATGATGATTCTCAAGTATCGTGTACTGGTAGTATGCCCTGCTGATTAGCATGATGAATATCGAAAAAATGGCCCTGGTTAAATTCGTCTCCCATATAGGCGACTGTGCTGCATTGAAGTCGTCGCCATCAATGTAGAGAGTAGACGGCTCTCTGGTAGTAAAGCAGCGCTCGAATGCATGACGATCAAGCTCAGAACTCAAACACGACTCCATAGTTGACGGGATAGGCAGCTGTGAGGGGATTGGGTATAACCTTGAGATGTGTTACGATATGTTCTTTACCAATGTTCAGGGCTTAAATTACTTCTTATACCACAACCTTATGATACAGTAGTCGACGAGGGAGTGTCCGAGTTAGTTGTAGATGGTTGGGTAGCTTCTCCCGGAGAGACGTGTAGGCTAGCATCAAGATCAATCAACCCAAAGTAGACATGGGGTTTTCTGGGACTGTCAATCCTAGAGCAATGGGAAACATAATCGTGAAGATCAATCAGGCTCAATGCGGACATGCAGTCTTTTGAGGGTTCCAGAGCCAAACCATTGTCAGAACTGAGTTTGTCCAAGCTGGAATCATAGTAAGTTCTACATGAGAATCAATAGATTCAGGTGCCCAAGGAAACTGAGGGATTTCTGAGGCAGGTATGTCTGTTGGAAACGCTCCCTACAGTCTGACTTTGAGAATAGACCTTGACCTGCGCCACGACCAAACAACTAATATGAAGTCACTATCTACATTTTTATCTAATACATAGGTATGTATCATGCTCAAAAAGCCATATCCCTTTTCCTGTTTTTCTGACCAATGCTAAGGGAAAGCCAGCAAGGTTTGCCAAGTGTATGTTAGTTTCAGGACATTCCGAGCATTTTATAGTTACTAGTTCTGAGTATTGCTACTATTGTACCTAAACTTCAATTCGACTTCTGCATTTGGATGGCTCTCCAGTCAGCGGCGTAGGTTTCATGGTGGCAATTGACGTATTGAGATGCAATGATTACCATATACATTCTTAACTTCTATGAGCACAGGACCAGACACTGTTGAACTGGCAAAGCCCTTGTCAAGATGACCAAGAGCTGTGGACTTGGAAAATTCTTATAGGAACATATGACTTGATATCCAATCAGTAGATCGGAATCCACGCATCTATATCTGTTGGCTGGGCAAAGTATCTCGGAAAGAAGTTCAATGTGTAGTTATTTATTTTCAAACGAGCTACAAATCACGATACCGATTGCTTGAAGCTTCGGTAACTCTCACATGTCATCACCTATGCTCTTTTACGGACATCGCCATAGCTACGATCGCGCATAGATCGAGCCATGAAAGGTTAATAGATGACTTGCGTTTTCTATTCGAATTCCTCGCGACTCATTGCCCCGGTTCTGCTTTTTATTCTCTGTATATTGAATATTGTCTGCAGTGGGAACTGTCATCACATTCCAAGTGGGTGTGCATCGTCTCAGCCAGCCACAATACACTTATGAGTTAAGTTAAACATTGGGTTGACGTTGAGGGGCGTTGCGAACCTTATATATTTTAACCTTTCGGAGATGGCTAATGGTCATTACTTGCCTAGCTTTTGTTGGAAATCGTTAAGTCTCCAAGCCTCACGAATCCTTGAATGCTTTTTCCTGCTGTTATTATTGTGCTACAAGATCATCCTTTACTAGAGATATCAATCACACTGCCGGGAATGTGATTTTATTACATGGCCTATCAATGATACGAATCATCTTGCGTGACTTTTGCCCTGATATGTGAATCGACATGCTTTCCTTATTTTGATAAAAGTGTCTTAGCGAAGCGATAAGGAGACCGTCTTTCAACTTGAATCATGGTATGTAATTAGAGATTACTCATGGACAGAGTTCGTCACAAGAGCAAAGGGATACACGATTTAGTCTAAGCACATAATTATAAGAGCAGCCATATTTCCTTACTTCCAACAGAATATCATTAGTTTCACTATCATTACATCTTACTTTCAAAGAAATCATCAAGTTCTCATTCCTGTCAAAATGGGCACGGGTCTTTCCAAAGTTATCAAGAGCCTTGACGGCGGTGATCAATCTGCCCAAGAGACCCGGGAAGCTCTGGACGCTCTTTTTGAGCTTGGCAGGACTCGAAACGACAGCGCGTGGGCAGAAGCCCATAACAGCGCTATGCAAACCTATGCTCCCATTAATCAGGTCTTGTTGCGTCGGCAATCTATCATTGCAAGCGCAAATACAAACACCGATGGCATTGTCAACGGGATCAAGAGCTCGGTTGGGAAGCTCATGTCTGGACAAATACTTGACGGGTAAGTGACCAAGTCTGTTACGATACGACATAAGTGTGGGGACTTTGATATCTAATACGAGCTGCTAGGGTCACCGACATACTTGGAAGCGCCTTGGATGTGGTCCTAGGCTCCTCTTCGGGTCAGATTTCTCAAAACTACACCTACGCACTCATTTGCACTGAGTTAGGTGCAGTTTTGAGGATCGATATCGACATATACTCCTTTGAACTCAGATCAAAAGGCCTTCAGTCCAAAGCCAAGAATATGACCGCCATCACAAGCCTGGTATCCTCTATTAAGCTCAATGATCTCACTCCCAATGATCTTCGTGCAATCGTTTCGATGACCTACGGGAGTTCGCCTCTAGAGCGCCAACAGGCAATATTTGATGTTATCTGGAAGGCGCACCAAGAGGGCAAGGATCCCAGAGCCCAGGAATTTGGCCAACTTACCACGGAAGCCCAGCAACGGGTAAGATCGTTGTTTCTTCCCAGCGAGTATGAGACTGATATGAAGAAACGGGGAACTTGGCTCAAAGGTATCGATGTCTCTACGAAACAGAACCCACAGAAGAAGGAACGCACTAGTCGTAGCGATCTCAAAAGAGCACTTAAGCAGCATAGAGAGCAGGCTCATCTGAACAACATCGCACGCTTAAGCTTTGGAGACGGCAAAGACGAATCGGGGGCACCTTCAATCCCTGATCCAATTGAGTGGACCGACATCAGGATTTGGATGAAGGTCACGAGAGAAGCCGAGATCGAATGGCTGACGCAATTTGCAGCTGTCCTAACCGGCTTCAACGAGCCAGACATGTTCGAATATGTTGGAATCGATAGTGGACAGTCCGGATCTGCTATAACGTTTCTCTGCAAAGGAAACACTGCACACAAGCTTTTCGATACTGTCATACGCTACTGCCAAGACACCATTTTGCCAACTATTGAGTCCTATAAGGCTTTGGTCGATTCATTAGTGTATACCATGGCTTTGCAATACAGACACCCTGATAGCAAGACTGGTTTAGTGACTATTGTCACTTTCAAGCACAATCGAATCAACAACAAGACTACGGATGATATCACCTTTGTTCAAGCCAGGAACAACAAGAATCTCGTCACTATCAAGGCTGGAGATTCGGCCATATTGACTGGCCAGGTTCATCATATTCTCGGGCCGCCTAAGGATGGCGAGAATGATCAGGAGAAAGAGGTTGATCTCCGTCAGTGGGTTACCTATGAGGATCTAGCCGCTTCGGATATTATAATCAACAATGAGGCAGACGTATTTGCTCTTGAGGACGGCGGCTATATGGTTAAGTTTTATACCACAGATGACCGAGCTGTGTATATTAACTACAATGAGCAATGGGGGAAATGATTTCTATACGAGGTGTATTTTGGAGTTTCTGTCGGAAATAGGATATGAAATTGATATATGGAATATTAGTAGTATAGTGTTTATTTTACTTATCTTTAGTTATTCCTATTGATGTTAGCTTATGTAATGCGATAGCACAGAGCATAAAACAGCTCAAGGTCTAATAACTCAAGTAATTTGCATATTGAATATATTGCTTTATATTCTTTATATTATTACTCTTTTCCCTTCTACCGCCCTGACTGTATGCGTAGCGAACTACACAGACGTTGCCGAGCGGCTCAATGCTCTGGTAATTCTGCAGTGCATGGCACCGCCCACTAATAAGAACGTTATAAAGTATAATAATCGAGGTTATATACCTAGTGTCGTATCGACTGAATATTTACTGCACCCTATACATCCTTTCCTAAACCTATCTTTAGGCCACTAATGGGCTAAAATAGGAATAAGAATATAATGTTAGTATTGAATGATATGATTTCTGAGGGGAAAGGTACTAAGGACGCAGCGAACTTTTTAGTCGATACGGTATTGCATGCAGCAAACCCGACAGAAGATAACTACCGGTGGAGCGGCAAGGGAGTAGCGTGTCTTACATTAAACTCCTCAGTACGCGGTATAATTTACTTGACAAGGCAGCCCATGGCAAGCAATAGAGGTCTCATGCTTACGGACACAGCTATTGCAGCTAACAGCCTGTAAACTTTGTTTTCGGACCGACACTTAGGAAGCTTAATTGCCCGTGAGATATAGTATTTCATTCAATACGAGTCAGATGATGACAGCCTGTAATCTAAATGGCTTTCTAGGCAAAATATGGAACACGAACGGCATAGGCGCAGGGAGGGGGGTTTCTTACCCTGGAGTGTTTCAAAATAAATTTCGTAAACAAAAATGCCAAGCTTCTATATAGTCCAGCTGCGGATTCAGGCCATAATAACTTGCAGAACCTGGAGAATACTGCAGCTTTAACTTTGCGACGATCGTGCTGACTTGGGTTGGTTATTTCGTGGCATGTTATTTTGGTCTTCATGACCTGGTGGGTTATCCAAGATTGACCATCAATTATCGCAAGTTGTTTTGGTAGCAATGACGGAAGGTCTCAAAGGGATTGTTATCTATAACATCTCACTTTCCACAGGTGCCTCTGTAGCCAGCTCCAATGTTACCAATTTGATAGCCTTTGTTTACTCCAGCTGCCCTGCAGTTATCAAAGAATTCTTTCCCATTAATGCTTTGGCCATTAACCTCATTGCAAGTATCCCCGCTCATAGTTCCAGACTAGCAACGTTAATTACATTCATTCTCAAATCTTTGAAGGTACTCACGGTTGGATATTTGTTGCATACGATCCCAGTGAGGTCTGTGTCGATGTTCCAGCCGCTAGGACCCCAATATCTGCAGCAGTTATGCCGGCTATGGTCCTTGCTGTTGAGAAAGTCACCATCGATGTCTCTTTGGAGTAAGGGAGAGTTTGTACTTACGCTTCGACAGCCGCGCCGAGGAGGCAAGCAAGGATAAGTGACTTGATGCTGAACATGATGATATGGTGCTTGGTGGTTTTTTGGTAGGAATGCAGTGATGATAATGGAGGGGAGATTGGTGGATAGTTGGGATGGCATGGACATACTTATACCCCAAGGCTATGCCCTGAGATCCCTTGACGTACTGTTCATGCCATTGTGAGTATGATCCCGGCAAACCTGCAGATCCTTGGTAACTTCTCTCTGTAGATATTGAATGTGACCTGTCATAGAGTTTTGTTTAGGAGACTAGTCCCACAATTCATTTCGTGCCATGTTTTGACTTTATCTATAAACTCTATTATCTTGATAGGTTCTTCCGATAAGGATACTCGGCAACTCGCACATGTCGATAAAGCTCCTTTCTGATAAGACAAGCTTGGGGCTTTGTGAAGCTTTGGAACGAAGGCGAGTAGGAGTGACATATTTGGATATTGCCAATATTATCAAGATTGCTGTCGCTCTAATTGAACGAGGTTCGTTATTTTTAGGGTTCTCCATCAATGGAAGATTGATCACAGCAACACTGCAAGAAACCATACATAAGATACACTTTAGCCAACATGTACGATGCTCTGACATCCAGGTAACCAGCTGAATGAGGTTCCTCGGAAGAGAGCATAGGGGGGTCAAACACCACTTATTTCACACTACTGGAAACATACTGGAAGGATGTGACGGAGGAGATTACTATTGACATGCTTCAACCCGTTCTGTTCTAATTCCCACCAACCTTATCGCATGGTGTATCGGCGTGCATCAACACATGTGTGTAGGCTTGGCCTCTGTGATTGAAAGCTCGAGGGTGTCTATTCTGCTTGTTTATAACAAGTACAGTCCATCTCATGGAAACGCCATTGATTGTTTTCCGGACAAGTCATTGGCACAGCATCAGCCTCGGCTCCGGGGCCTGTCCAATTGGGGTACTTTTCAGTATCTACCCATTGTGAACTTGGGCTAACGAGAAATCCCCCTCTCCATCCAAGCTGGTCCGCCCAAGTTCGGCTGTTCTCGAGTAATATGTCCCGCGAAAAAAGGCTTCAAGGACCACGCTGTAGCAACTGGATCAGCCTGTGAACCAAGACTGCTTCTTCGCGCTTCTCCGGTGCCATCACAAAATCAATTACACTTTCGAGATCGGTTTCCACCCCATTCAAACCCCCAAGTGTGACCACTCGAGCTTTATCCGCGATTGAGTCAAAGCTTATCGGCGCGCTGAGACCCTGTTGTTCTCCAGTGGCCATTACCAGGACCCTGATGGTACCAATGTTTTTCAGAACGCTGCAGGTGGGATATTTCTGCCCTGGAACCACAATCATTACGGCTCTAAAAAGCGGCAGTGTTTGGTAAAATCGTTCTGTTTCGATAGAGTCGAGGCTATTGTTAATCATGGTATGCATATGCATTGAAAAGCTGACTGCAGACTCGGCACCAGATGTTACGGGCTGGTACATAGGTTGTAAATTCTTTGCGATAAATTGCCTTCATATATTCAAGCCCTATATTAA
>JABFFJ010000417.1:0-14691 GCA_013623715.1 Fusarium verrucosum | reverse complement strand
GTTATGGGATTGAGTTGGGGTAGAAACTTAGAAATGACTAGTAGACAACAGGGACATTTAAGTGCCGAGGACAATTTGTGAAGGATTGTCTCGTATCATATATATTTGGTTAGTGACGTTACATGGTAAGATGGCAGAAATTAGCGGTGAGTTTGTATTTGTCCTTTGGAGAGGACAAATAACGCGAAAAAGCCGTTGGATGTCCAGGGGCAGGGATGCCATGTTGGTGGAAAAGCAGGGTCCTGCGGAGCTCTCCCAAAAAGCAAATACAACCTAACTCCACTAGGATTGGCAGCCTTGATTGATTGATCGTCCCTTGCTTAGGCACGCACGTCGTTTTCCCAAAGAGCCGACTCCTGAAACCATGCATGCACCCAGGAACGAACGCACGCACGGCACGGCAGCGGCAGGTAAGGCAGCTGCCGGGACGAACCATACCATCACCCGTTAAGCTAATTCAATTGCTTTGACGGTTTGAGTTAGTCTGACGCAATGTGAGAAAACAACGCTACAATGCAATACAACCAACATATGCAATGCACTGCACGCACGCACGCACTGGCTCGAGCCCCTGGCCAGCCCAGCCTACCTGACACGGACCAGCCCTGGCGTTTTTGTTGGCCCAGGTCAGCCGCCAAGGTTTGTTTCTGGGCCTGTCGGGTCGGTACATACATATGATGGTGACAGCGTAGCAGTTGACAGTCGGGTGACGTCTATCATTACCTCAAACTGCGTAAAGGAACGCCGGCATACACTGCCGGATGCCGGACAGGGGCATTATACCTTGAGGCTTGACTTGAATTGAGGAGCCTCTATAGCTCACTGTTACCGTAGTCTGATTGGTCAGACGCATCAGCTGATGTCAAAGCACTGCGATCCGAGCAAAAACTCGGTTACCTATCCGTATGTCAAATCGCCTCATCATCAACACCAACAACGCGGAACCAACGGTTGGCGATCAGGCAATGCAAACCCTGTTTTTTCTCTATGCAGTGATTTCTCATCTCCGAGAAACGAAATATTGGATATTACTCGTCCGGGGAGCCGGAACATGGGAGATCCACAAGAGCGAGATGATCGGCGCTGTGGTTCGTTTCACTCGGCAAATTTTGGTCTGTTTGAGATGGGTAATCTATTTGTGTTGGTGATATAGTCGCTATTCTATCCTATTCGTACCTAGTATTTGACGGATAGTAGAGTTTACCAATAAGGTTTGACGAATGAAATAATGAACTATATTATACGGAGTATATATATGCTTTCACTATCACTATCACTATCAGAGTAGTACTACATACATTAGTCTTGGAGCCCCTCGTATTTAATAACCCTGGTATCCGTAGCTACGGTCCCTATCACCTCATTCGCCTCCGAGGCAGCTCATTAGGGGGGAAAGCTAGGTAGCACCCGTCCCTAGAGGGATTCCAGCAAAAGAGGCTCGCTTGACTATGCCGCTTCCCCGTGCAAGCCCAGCCTTTCTGGAGCCGCCTGCCTTCCGTTATCACGGTACCGGTAGACTGGGGTTCTAGGATTGTCAACTGCAACGTCGTAAGCAATTAGTATTTGAAACACATAAGATGACCAGTCAGGTGGGGTTTTCGTCCTGACAGATCTAAACGTGACATACAATGTCCGTTTATAGTCCGAAAAGATTCCGTAAGGCCCCGGTAAGGCATCAATGTAAATCTTTTGCACCTATCCGTAGATCGTCACTGATAGATAGATGAATGTCAAGTCT
Organism: Fusarium verrucosum; assembly: GCA_013623715.1. NCBI lineage: Eukaryota > Fungi > Ascomycota > Sordariomycetes > Hypocreales > Nectriaceae > Fusarium > Fusarium verrucosum. Next base: position 12,953 of record JABFFJ010000417.1, on the reverse strand, counting down.
GACAATTAAGCAGCGTAATTACGCTCAAATAAATAAATCAAACTACATAGTATCGAATTGGATTCAAATATTGCTGAATAATAAGATACCTCACTAGAGTCTTGCGGAATTCTTTGGGATCATCTCTGACCCTGCAGTTCCACAAGTCAAACCTAACCAGTCTCTATGCAACTCTGTTGGGTATTCAAGGGAAATGTCGCCGTATCATTGCCTGGCCTGATACTCACTACCCATGCCTCAAACCAACTCAAGCAAACGGCAATTCTTGTGGATTAGACGAGGCATCGCATCCCGCGAACCGCCACCAGTCCTGATGCGTACGGACAAACAACCATTTGATCGCCAACAGAGCTATCCACGGCAGGGGCGGGAAATCCGACCAAATACCACCTTCAAAGTTCTTGTCGTGAAGGATTAGGGCCAACGGCAATATCTCGTTGCGATGAGATGCTTTCTTCATGGCCTTGGATCCTATCTCGGCCCCCTTTTTATCAAACCACGGTGCCCAGTCGCATTTGTCGGAGTATTTCTCAAGTCCGACGAGAGTATCAATTTCATTCTCCAGGTGGTTTCTTAGAACCGGCATGAAAGAATCAATGATTTCCCTGAGCTTCTCTCCACTCAGGTCCTCCTCTTCTTTGCGGACCTTGTCGATGTAAGTGCTGAAACTATCTAACCCTTCATGGAACAACCGATGCTCGTTGATGTTTGCATCCATCAGGCCTGGTACCTCACAGATTTTGTTGATCTCTGGGAATATCTGTTGTTCTTCAATATCATGGTGTTCTTGGATCTCGTGACACCATGACCTCGCAAAGCTGCAGAAATCCAGCTTGTCTTTTTGAGTCCCCTTTTCAGCGACATTGACTGCCTGGAGATAGATAGCATTGATGCCCCGTAGAAGAATGTTATGGATAACAGTCATGCCTGCAGCGAGTTTTCGGGCACCCTCGGCTCGCTTCTCAAGCTACATATAAACAAACCCCCATGGTCAGTGGATATTTTTGAACATAATTGGTGGAATGAGTTTGGATTCATACCGAGTCGCCTGCTCTGGATGCACGTATAAGGGTGAAAGGTCCATCCACCCATGGTTTCTTAGGGGCGCTCATTTTGTATCTGGTGAGATTATCTTGACAGAATGTGTAGAATAGGTAATTCAAGTCATGGCACATTCAGTGCTTATATGCCCAAAAGATGCCACACGTTTTACGAAAATAGGTACCTAATTATGTGGCTGAACATTAGTGCTGACGTTGGATATTTAGAGACGTCATTTGCTAAGTTCATGGTTGTAGGGCGACCAATCATTCTTTCTTGGTTGCATATTGCGCGCTTCTTCGCATTGATGATATTTTGGTCACAGATCATGACCGGGCTCAATCGAGAAAAACTGCATCTGTTAAAACAAACTAAAATTATCAGGCATTATAAGAAGCCAGACAAGGTTGTGCGAATTAACTAACCATTTACAAGACTCTCGAAGCCTCAGTGATTTCGAATTCTGATAGACTGGATTTGACGATAATATTCGGTTCATTCCTCAAAGCATATGCCCGCTGACTCAGATTATATAGGGATGATCTTATAGGCAGATTTACGCAAATGTTTATATTTCGGGCCAATGTTGTGCTTTCAAGTGCGAATTCTTGCTTAGTAGATGCTTGGAGCTCTAGTCCTTGTGACGTGGACAATCCAAGCTGGGTATCTTGCATTTTCTGCTTATAGCTTGGCAATAAAGGGTTGATTATGACCCTNNCAACAAAAATAACGACTTAGCTTGGCAATAAGCTGAAACAGATATACCTGATGCGTATTTTTATTAATATTATATTATTCAGCCCTATATATCTCTCACTTTAATTCCTAACCAAAATGAGAAGTTCTGCTTATTCGTCTTGGTTAAAAGTCAGGATTTGTTGATGTTGACAGACGTAGGGTAGGGGAATAGTATTTAACAAGATATTGAAATTCTAAACTCTGCTAAAAGGATATTCTAACCTTTATTTTGTGGAATCTCTCGTAACTAGTGCACTGAACTGGACTGTGCGTTACAACCCCCAGATATGACAAGACATGTTTTCTTTTCTTTTGCAGGGTTTAAATCTCTTTTCCCACCGAGGTCAAGACACAGATCTAGCGTTGACGCTATCCACATACTAGACAACATTGGTTCCCCTTCCCGAGCCGGCGGACCAGATTGTCCGAACTAAGAGATAGCCTAGACCAGGGCCTGTCCCACGTTGCAACATCATCACCAACCTCGGCTTCATCGTAATAGATGACTTTGCACAATGCCTTCAAGCCTCCCAATACTTACCCCAACCACAAGAGTGAGAAATGAAAGGGTCGACCAATTGCTCTGCTTCTTTGTGTCAGTTGTTGCGCTCCTCAAGTGCGATACAAGAGCCCCCGTGAAAATATATAGATTCGTCAACGAATATCACACGGAATCGGCAAACTTACGACTTCATACCCCAGCTCGTCTCTGTCTCGTCTCCACTGAACTGCACCCACATTTCGGCCAACTGGCGAACACGAGTTGCTTTTTCTCTGCGAAGCGACGAACCAACCAAACCATCACCCCTGCTCTCTATTCAGCCTATTCTCTTCAACATCCGACAGATCGTCCCGTTTTGCTGTCTCGCTTAGGATTGTGGGCAGCCACAACTACCAACACGCTTAACAATACAGTACAGCATGTGAAGAGAAATGAAAAACATCGCTAATAATCACGCTATCAAGTTATTGATAGCCGGAAAGAGACAACAACACAGCGACATGGGAGAAAATGAGTATTTTTGTTCATAACTGCGTAATCATTTGCTTTGGTTTGGCTTACTGTATTGCAGCCTCATCCACCAAGCCTCGCTCTCGCGAGAATAAATCCTTTTAGGCCAGGTTACCTCCTGTCTGTAGTTGATGATTTCGGGCATTTTCCTCCATGCGAGCAATTCGAGAATTCCTTTTTGTCTGTTGCTTGCGACGCCAAACGAGCAATGCGGCTCCCGCGATCAACACGACGCCTGCGATAGAGCCGATAACGATACCGGCAATAGCTCCACCACTGAGCTTCTTCTTGGAGCCGCCGCTTGGCTTACTATTATCGGCTTCTGAGATCTCGGTTGATGTAGGGGGATGGGTTGCGGTAGGACTTGGGCCCATAGTCGCACCGGCCGCCTTGTCATCATCACCAGGCTCCGTGACGTTGAAGCAAGGTATCCTGGCTGTGAAATCTGACTTTGCAATAAAGGTGATGTCTGCGCACGCATAGAATGTTTGGTTGTGTGGTGCATCCCAGTCAGCACGGTAGATGAGCTGAAGGGTTGCGTTGTCGCCAGCTGAGACTCTGGATGGTGCATCAGGTACTTGAACACAGGTATGTCCTGGATTAAGGTCTGAGATGCTCTTTTCTTGAATTAATGTCTCAAAGTCATCATTCTTGGTAGGCTCTAGATAGTATTGGTCAGTTACTATACCAAAAGATCTGCTGAGCAAGAAGAGAAGCACTTACCATTCGAGTAAGAGATACTGATCTTTGAGTTATAATAGTCATCCTGACCGACAAGTGCAATAGAGCCACCAGCTAAGTGACATGGTTAGCAAGATAGTCTCACAGATTAACTTTGTATGAAGGATCTGGTATTCAGGAGTCAAGTCGACATACCCATGGGAAAATTGGTTCTATTACCCGCGGAAGCGCGTGAGCCGCAAGGAGCTATGTTGTCCATATCCCCAGACCAGATACGATCCGGGGGCCACATGAAAGCAGCGGGTCCCATCTTGTCATCCTTGACACTGGCATTAGTAGGGATTTCATCTTGACCAAAGGCGAAGGACGCCAAAGCCAGCATAACAAGACTCTTCATGATGGCTGATTTGAACTGGACACCAAAACTAGCTTGGAGAGGGCTATAGAGGCTGCTCTTGATCATCAACAGTGAGGGGAACTATGCTCGTGATATACTCTTGTTTGCCTGATGCCATGACTGGCTGTTACATGTGATAGTGCGGGACTTTTGAACTGCCAAGCGGATTAACATCGACAATCGACATCTGATTGACCCATTCCACTATGTGTACAGCTCATGTGTCAATCGATTCTGGTGACGTGAACTATCCCTGCTTATCAGATGATCAGATAAAACTTTGATGCTTCCTGACGCTCTCATTGGTTTGACACCCACAAGTTGTTCGACACATCCTGGACAAACATGTAACCGAGGGGTGCCATGGAAGTGACCAGTCTTCTTTTGGATTTGACACCTGAACATCGTTTGCTCCCACATCGGTTATGCAGCTTTGCATGCGATCTGGTGTGAGGTTAGTCGGTCCGGACCATTCGTTTGTGCTTGGCATCAGCTCATGGCACAGCATAGTGAAAAGAGAGATGCTCGCTAGAACGGATGTGCGGAATGCTATTTAATAACTGTAGCTGTTGTGCCGGAGAAAGGGAAATCCTGTGCCCTAACCTGACTAAGAGTAACGGTTCGTAGCATGATGACCAGTTAGATATATAGCCTTGTTCCCGCTCTTGACCTCCACCCATTCATCCTCCATTCAGTAGCCTATCAGTGGATCGTCTTGCCCCTCAACAAGTTTCAATCGTTAGACAATCACTCTTTCGTTCTTCAGGATGCATTCGTTTGCCGCATACGTTCTTCTGGCATCTGCCACTCTGTCCGTTGCTCTGGTCCCCCGCTTCGAGTACCCAGACACTGTTGCCCTCTTGAAGCGTCAGGAGCCTGGCACACCTAAGTATGCATGCCATGAAGACTGCGGTATGTAACCCCTCCATAAATCTATTTATCGCTCATGACATTCATACTGACATTGCTAGGTCTTTTGATCACTCTGGGTCGCGAAGACGGCTACTGCGACAACGACGAGTGGAATGAGCGTTATGGACGCTGCATGAAGTGTGCAAACACTGAGGATGTCTGGAAGTACTATGGAAGGGGCGTGACCAAGGCGGCCAAGGAGTGTGGCCTTACTCCCAACCCTTCGGGCTCTGCTGGCGCTGCCTCGACTGCCGCTGAAGAGAAGACAACTTCTACTTCTGCCAAGCAACGTGAGACCACCGAAGCCACTGCTACTCCCAAAGAGACATCCGCTGAGACTGCCCCCGAGACCACTGAAGTTGCCCCTACTTCTCAAGAGACAACTGCTGAGCCTGCTCCCAAAACCACCGAAGGTACTGCTACTTCCAAAGAGACAACCCCCGAGTCTGCTCCCGAGACCACCGAAGACGCTACTCCTTCCAAGGAGACAGAGGAGACAAAGGAGACAAAGGAGACAACCCCCGAGCCTGCCCCTGAGACCACCGAATGCACTCCTAAGCCCAAGAAGACAACGCAGACATCCACTGAGGCTGCTCCTGAAACCACCGAAGGAACAACCGCTGACTCTTCTGTTGAAGAGACCAAAGGCTCTGATAAGACCAACCCTACTTCAACACCAGAAACTGTTGTCAGCAGTGCCAACAAGCAGTACGGCCCTACAGGTGCGATGATTGCTGTTGTTTTCGCTATTTGTTGTCTCTATTAGAGTATTGTATTGAAAAGGTCCGAGAGTGCGTTCTCCCAGAGTCGAGAAATATCTGCAAAGGTTTATAGTCCTATGTTGTACCAGCGCGCGGAATGTAATCAATTCTAGATATGTCCATAATTCACTATTGATAATACCCAGCTATGAAAGACTCTTTGTCAACTATCCGATAAGATTGTGCTGCAATTTGTTGTAAATTCTTCTGAAGCTTGCCGCTACTTTCATGTGTCATTTAGTTACTTTGGCCTTTGCTCACTATGTAATTTGAGATCGATCAAGGTAATGCATCTAAAAAGCTTTAAATGCTATACAATTTAAGTATCTCATATGATGCACTCACTAGTAGATTATACCGGTTTAGATCTCTATTTTATCATCAGTAGCCATTCTTAGATTTCGCTCAATATTTCTGAACCGAGCTTAGTGTTCAGAGTTAATCAAAAGATTTGTCAACCTATCATACAAGCTGAGCTTTTGTGATGGCAGCACTAGTATTTATGCAGCTATTGCTTACGTTGATAATCATTACCAAATAAGACATAACCGATTACACAGATTGTTGCTAAGCAGATGAAGAATCTCTTGGCAGGATCTGAGGTTTCACAGCGATCATCAGACTCATAGCGCATGATTTAACCTAAAATGGTCAAATGGAGACGCCATTAGCCCCCGCCTCTCGCAAAAAGGACCAGTAATCAAGCTCTTCTTTGCGAGCAATAGTGAAACATGAGGAAATAGGCAAACGGCTTCTGTCCGGAATTTCTAGTGACGTATTTGTATGTTAGTACGAGGATCGAACCTTGATGCTGGCAGTGATTATTAAAACCCTACTTGCCCCTCGCTTTCCCCTTAATAAACACGTTGGTCTTGTCAGTTTCGTTCGATTCAAAATCTTGGCTCCGGAAAACTCACAAACCAGATAACCTTTGACATAGTAACAGCCCTCACCATGTCCAACTATCCCAACTACTATCCACCGCCTGGCCCTCCACCGGGATACATGGAGAATCAGCCTCTGCCTGGATATCCGCCATCCTTTCAAGTCCCCCCAAATCCTCCTCCTCCTCATCCTGGGTATCAGCAGCCCATCTACCCACCTGCACCTGGCCCTCCTGTTACTCAAGGGCCACCTGGGTACTACCCTCGCGTGGGCTTCACAAGACTTCCTGCCATGTTTCATATCTGGAATGTTATGACCAGAGGCGGCACCAGCTGTCTCGAGCTTGGTCCTCAACTCAAAGGTCCCGTTGCCTACTCAGCAAAGATGTTCTCCAGCAGCAGGCTCAAAATCAAGCAAGGTCCATACGAGTCTGCAAACCTGCCCATCTGCACTATCGAGAGCCGTCACACCTTCAGCCAAAAGAGCACCATCGCCTTCGACGGGTTTCAGACAAACTTCGTAGAGACGAGCCTATTCAACGACGGTGCCACCTGGCCGTTCGATGTTGAAGTCAATGGAGCCTCCCAGACATGGCAGTGGAGGAAGAGGAAGCCGCAGAACGCATCTACAATTAAAAAGATCATTGGGGCTTTTTCTGACAGCAAACTTGGAGGCTGGGATCTTATCAGCGTGTCAGGGGAGGGACCTGCGGCCACCTTTGAGCCATCTGGTGGGAATACCTTTGAGGATAACGCCGCACTCGGCGTCTTCCAATTTCATGGTCCAGCTGCCGTGGGGCAGTTGGGCGATATCTTTGTTAATGTGTCTATTGCGATTCTGCTGCGAATTATCTCACAGCATTATATCAAGCAGATCGCATCTTTAGCTAGTGGATAATGCATATAAACATGGCCTTTTTACTATTTCTTGAGATATACAGCCTTTATGCTCTGTTCATTCAACAGAATTTGAATCGTAATAATCCACAGCCTGATTCAATACATTACAAAGGTATCTTGGGGGCCTTTTCGAACGAATGAGAATTGCATAGACTGCTGCAGTGCAGCCCAATACCACCAAGAAGCAACATTTACCAGGTTTAATATGACCATTGCCCCGCATGCTATGCCTTGTCCAGCCGCTCGATGAGGAAGAGGATGTTCTGAACAAGCCCATAGTTAACTCAAATGGGGATTACGTTTATTGTACTAAAACGAGTTGGGCGGTCTCGTTGTGACCTTTATGATTAACCTTGCACACTGCCTTATTTCTCTTAGGCTCTGGCCTCTCTACTGATGGACCTGCCAGGCTCTTCTTTCTACTGTAAAAGAGAGGCAGCCAAAAGTCTGCCTCGTGTGCTATGCAGGAGGGCTGACGGCACGACGGCGGTCAAATCAACACGATTGAAAATATGTATGTCTCGGCTCAGCCGTAAGTAGGCTGTCGATTAAAAGAGCCACCTTGCACCCCTCCAATTCCGACCTGATGATTTCCTGCTACCCTTTCATTTCCTGAAGCTAGTTTAACTCTTCAAACTCTGGTTCGCATCCGCCTATTGTTTCGACTAAACTTTACACTATGGAAAGCCCATACACTAGGTCGGATATTTCTTCCAAGACCAACTCGGAACCTGAAGATGAGAGTGAAATAGCAGCACTCGAAGAGTTCATCCAATCGCATATCGATGTTGACTTTTCGGGCGGAGAAGAATCGACCGTTTCTTCCACGCATGTTCCCTGGCGAGCACCTTCAAGTGCATTGTAGGACTTGAAACCACCTTGTACCTTTGTCTATGCTAATTGAGTTTACTTTAGTATCGAAAAAATAGCCCGTACGTTTAGGATATCATCTTCGTGCCGCATATGCGATCGGCCGGGACGACCTGAGGAGCTCGTCTTTTGTGCCGGCTGTTGCCCCCCGTGGCAACCAGCACACAAGAACTGCATAGCTAGGTATCGAGAACACATTACAAGACGTCCTAGACGCAGGTATAGTGCGGATGATGAAGAGTGCGAAGAAGTGGATTATGCCGACTATGTCTTTACTCGATATCTTTTTCAAGCCCCTGCACCCGATCTAAGACCCGAATTACATGCCAATAACACAACATGTACGTGGATTGGAGTTCCAGCACTTCAACAGCCTGATATGCCGCAGATACACGTTGAGAGTTGCCTTCAAGATCTGTTGCAAAAGTCTCGAAACGCTCGACGGTGCCAGTACCCTAATTTGATCTCTTTTATTGGCGATACAGGTTCAGGGAAGAGTACCTTGATACGCGCAATGATTCAACTGACTCGACCCGAGAAACCTCGTGAAGAATCTGTTCCAGTGACTGGGTTACTAGATGATCGATTCGTGTCGACAAGCAGCGACATCCACGCCTATGCTGACCCGCTCACTCTTTCAACCAGGTCCCCAATGATCTATGTTGGTGAGTCTCCATGTCTGTTCAAGTAGTGTACTGAACCTTTAACACACACATAGACTGTGAAGGCTTTATTGGCTCCGACAGACCCAAGGCAACCGAAATCATTACCAAACTATCTGAGCCAGGATGGTATGGTACAGACATCAGGTATTACGACGGACGGTACAGAACAGCCTTTCAACATGTTCAAACAGTATCAAAGCGACTCCTGGCATCCTTGTTCTACTACGTTGGACCTCTAGAGGACACAATGAATGATGGAAAGCAGGAGGGAACAATATTCTGCAGACTAGAGCCTGGCTCTGCCTCTGCAGCAAACTTGCTACGAGACCGCATACGGTTCCGGCTTGGTCAGATCCCAGAGGACAGTACGAACCCTGTTTATTCTCGTATGGTTTATCACCGGGGTGCAGGCTTCACGTCCAAGGACCTATCAGCCCGTGTGACTTTCAGAGTTGCAGAGGGGACGTATGAGGTCAATGTGCCGCAATGGGAAGATGCATGGGAACCAATCTCGGGGTTCTAAGAAGCGCACCAATATGTGGACTTTATCAACCTGTAGACAAACCAAGCAGCCTTGACGGATCATTGTTAAGTGCTGATCATGAGCTCATACTTGCATTCATCACCCTTTGATGAAAGCTTGTTATTAGGCTATATATTATTTGCCTGATCATTCTCATCGAACCCCGCATCCCCGCGTTCATTTTAAATATCCGATAGTTTCAACTTGGGTAAGATCCACGTCGATCATCCCATATGCCGTGTTAGGTCATGCCGACCATCGTATTACTCTGTCACTGAATCGCTATTTGCTCGGCTATCACGACATGCAACTGCACGAGTACACGACTCCGCACAACTGATGTTAGCAGAATATCACTCCATTATATAGAAGCCAAGTATATAAGGAAGTAGTTATGCCAGGATGAATTGGTGTAATTAAGACTGTTGAGACAAATGACGTGATGTTGCTCAAGTTGCAGGTCGCTGCCAGCGCTCTCTCTCTGTCTATCCTCAACTTATACGGAGTGGCATTAGCTGCTGCACCTTATACCCGACCTGATTGTTCTAAGGAACCTTTGAGCAAGAACGGAATATGCGATACTGCAGCATCACCTGCTAAACGTGCAGCGGACTTGGTTGCGGCTCTGACGCCGCAGGAGAAGGTAGACAACCTAGTCAGGTGAGGTTCTTTGAGCATTGACTATCTGTTCATCTCTAACCTTCAGCAGCAATGCGACTGGTGCACCTAGAATTGGGCTGCCAAGATACAACTGGTGGAACGAAGCCCTCCATGGACTTGCTGGCTCTCCAGGCTCTTCTTTCGCCGAAAAGCCACCATATGACGCCGCCACATCGTTTCCCATGCCGCTCCTCATGGCATCTTCCTTTGACGACGATCTGATCCAGGATATCGGTAATGTTATTGGCACTGAAGCACGCGCCTGGACCAATGGCGGTTATGGGGGAGGAGTCGACTACTGGACACCCAATGTCAACCCTTTCAAGGATCCACGATGGGGTCGCGGCTCAGAAACTCCAGGTGAGGATGCTCTACATGTCAGTCGCTACGCAAGATCCATGGTCAGGGGGCTCGAGGGCGACAAGAAGCAGCGGCGTATTGTAGCCACCTGCAAACATTACGCTGGCAACGATTTCGAGGACTGGGGAGGTCATACACGCCATGACTTTGATGCGCGTATATCTGCTCAAGACTTAGCCGAGTACTACGCCAGACCGTTCCAGGAATGTACTCGCGATGCTCAGGTCGGCTCTATCATGTGCGCCTACAATGCCGTCAATGGCATACCTGCATGTGCCAATTCATATCTTCAGGAGACGATTCTTAGGGGCCACTGGAACTGGACGCGGGACAACAATTGGATCACTAGTGACTGTGGAGCTGTTCAGGATATTTGGCAGCATCACAAATACACCAAGACGAACGCTGAAGGCGCTGCTGTCGCTTTTAAAAATGGCATGGATTCCAGCTGCGAGTACACAACCACCACAGACGTTGCCGACGCCTATAAGAAAGGCCTTCTGACAGAGAAGCTTATGGACCGTTCTCTACGTCGTATGTTTGAGGGTCTCGTTCATACCGGATTCTTCGATGGTGCCAAGTCACCTTGGAATGCTCTCAACTTTGACGACGTCAACACTCCTGAAGCTCAGGCCCTCGCGCTCAAGTCTGCTGTGAAAGGCACAGTTCTTCTGAAGAATGACGGCACGTTGCCTCTGAAGATCAACAAGAAGAAGAGCGTTGCCATGATCGGATTTTGGGCCAACGATACAACTAAGCTCCAAGGCGGCTACAGTGGACGTGCACCATTCCTCAATACTCCGTTATATGCTGCTGAAAGGCTAGGTCTGAATACCAATGTAGCGTGGGGTCCGATATTGCAGAACAGCTCGTCCCGGGACAACTGGACCACAAATGCAGTTGCTGCTGCAAAGAAGTCGGACTACATCCTCTACTTTGGTGGCCTGGATGTTACAGCCGCTGGTGAAGAGAGAGACCGTACAACTCTTGACTGGCCCGAGAGCCAGCTGACTTTGGTCAAGAAATTGGCCAAGCTTGGCAAACCTCTGGTTGTTGTTCAACTTGGTGACCAGGTGGATGACACCCCTCTGCTGAAGAACAAGAACGTCAATAGCATCCTTTGGGTCAACTATCCCGGCCAGGATGGAGGAACTGCAGTCATGGATATAATTACAGGACGCAAGAGCCCTGCTGGAAGGTTACCAGTCACGCAATACCCAACCAACTATGCAAAGGCGGTGGGCATGACAGATATGGATCTAAGGCCCTCAAAGTCGAACCCCGGAAGAACCTACCGTTGGTATTCCTCCCCGGTCCTCCCTTACGGCTTTGGACTACACTACACGAAATTCAAAGCCAAGTTCAAGTCCAACAAGTTGAAGATCGATATTCAGAAGCTCTTGGACGGCTGCGATGCGACCTATTCGGATACTTGCTCTCTTCCACCGATCAAGATCAGCGTCAAGAATACTGGTCGTCTAGCTTCAGATTTTGTGTCTCTGGTTTTCATCAAGAGCAAGGTGGGACCGAAACCGTACCCGTTAAAGACTCTTGCAGCGTACGGTCGCTTGCATGATATTGCTCCGTCCACTACCAAGGATATCACGCTTCAATGGACGCTGGATAATATTGCACGAAGGGGGGAGAATGGCGACCTTGTTTTGTATCCGGGCACTTACACGCTCTTGCTTGATGAGCCAACGCAGGCTAAACTTGAGGTGAAATTGACTGGCAAGAAGGCTACCTTGGACAAATGGCCTCAACTACCCAAGTCGGAGTGATATCAAGCAGGGTATTGTGTAATCTGGATATTACAAGAAGTAGTTTAATACAATTTGGTATATGCTCTGTTGCAGATGAGCCATTGAAGAGTCGAAAGACCGTGTCGTTGGGCAAATCCCATAATCGTTTCTATCTCAAGGGTTAACACAGAAACAGCCCAACTTGAACAGTCGATCTAGATATTTTAGGGGCGTGCTAGTGTCGATAGTTGGTAGATAAAAAAGAGGATTGACAATTCGTTTATGTATATACATTTTATGCACCAAAGCTGCTTGAAGTCTTATGTTACTGGATCGTCCTTTAATATGGCGCCCTACGGTGGTAGATGGGACGAGACGTCATCTGCAGTTGAGGCTTGCGGCCGAAAGCGCCTTTTCCGTCTCAAACTTACAAAACGGTATGGGCTTACTGAGTTTCATTATCTCCACCAGCGATCGACTATACCATAACGGAGACATAGTGGATCGTACACGGACATGATATCGATCGCATTTTTCTGATCCATTCTTATAGGGACCATGTTAGACCAGTCTATATAAACATAGCAGTTTCAGTATTGTTAACAAAAAACCTAAATTAAAAAAACAATATAAGATATATCACCAAAGGAGTAGGGTTAGGGAAGATGAGGCTCTGGTTAATATTAGGAGGCAAGTTATTTAACATCTGTCAGCAACGGTAAGCTAACTAAGCCTTGTATATTAGTATTTATAAAGGAGTTAAGTCTATCTCTTCTTTAGCTATATATGCAACAGTAGGGCTTATAT
>JABFFJ010000416.1:0-26030 GCA_013623715.1 Fusarium verrucosum | reverse complement strand
AAGCTAGAATAACCCTATTAGGTAAGCCCGATTATCTGCCGGATTGAATCTGTGTCCGGACGTTTCGTATAGATCAGGGCCTTAAGGTAAGAAACTAGACGCTCAGCTTCGAACGAGGTCAAGCAAGAAATGCATTAAAGGATGCACATTTACATATTCGACCAATAAATTCTCAGCAGGGGTTGTATATGTGAGACCTGTCGGAGAAACGGAATACTACATCGGTTTGTTGTCAGGGAGGTATTCAGTAGCTTATGGGTTGGCAGCAGGGAATCCATCCTCATTGACATGTCCTTCCTTTATCTTTACTGTACCAAAGTTGTGATCTTTCATCTTCTACTATTTCAATATAGTATTCAAAGCACTTGAAGCCCTGAACATTGACAACAATCTTCTCTCTTGAAAGTATGGTATCAGCCTGAAATGCTCATAAACCGAGCTCCTCGGATTTCATCATGAACTGCAGCAACCTTGTCGCCAAGAAATAGTCACTATAACCCTGATTTTATGCTCTGCAATATTTATGTAGAATACATGCAGATATATCACATATCCCTTCCGTGTCCTTCCGCATCTGACGGGATTACCAGTCTCTAATTGGTAGGACTATACAGTGCAACCCGAAGGATCCAGCTTCCCCTCATTGGTGACCTCATAAAGGATCAATTCAAGGCATTCTGAGGCCATAAATAATCACAAGTGCATGCATAGTCACCCACATATTGCTAATATGCCCAGGCATTAATACTACCTGCCTTATCAGTAAGTCAGGTAAGCTGATATGCAAGTATCATCGACTATTAAAGCGGGACATGCCTCGCTTGTACTACTGACCTTGATACTAGGCAAAGACCACTATACTTGCAATTATGTCTCACTTCAATAATTTTCTCATTAAGGCCACTGTTGTGAGATGGGTAATGTTGTCTCTCAGAGTCCTTGTTGAAGGTCAAAATGACCCTTCCTATTTAACTCGAATGGCAGACACTATGATTTCTCAGGGTGTTACACCAGACCTGGGATACCAGGACGCTGTTTTATATCTGGGATTTGAGAAGGCTTACGAGCTTTCTGGGGACGACAAGTATCTTGAATGGTACATCGGGCAAATTGCTGGCCCGGTTGTCCAAGAGGATGGTACTATCAAAGGCCTGGACACATCAAGATATATTCTTGATGAATACCGAATGGGGCACAACTATCTATATCTTCATAACCAGACTGGAGAGTCAAAGTACAAGACAGCCGCCGGCATAGTTAGGGGCATGTTGGACTCTTATCCTAGAAGTCCGTCTGGTGGCTTCTGGTGAGTTGAACGTTGAGTTACCGCGGCTGTGGCTTCAACTAACATATTGTCCAGGCACCAGCAATTCTTCCCCAATCAGATGTGGCTAGATGGCATTTATATGGCAGATTCATTCTACGCAAAGTGGACGCACCTTTATGACCCTGACAATACCACAGCATGGGACGACATACTGCTTCAGTACGAGCTGATTCACACAAACACCATCAACGAGACATCGGGTCTCCATGTACACGGATGGGTCGACGGTGAAGCGGCTTGGGCTGATCCGGATACAGGACGAGCTCCCAATGTGTGGGGTCGCGCCCTTGGCTGGTATTTTATGGCACTCGTCGAAGTTTTGCAGTTTTTTCCCGAGACACACTCCGGCTATGAGCAGCTCCTCGGGTACCTTGAGTCTGTTGCGAGAGGTCTAAAAGAGTCTCGAGATTCTGACCTTGGCAGCTGGTGGCAGGTTATGAATGAACCATACCCTATGCGTGAAGGGAACTTTATTGAGAGCAGTGGTTCCTCTATGTTTACTTGGGGTTTGCTCAAAAGTGTCGATCTGGGGTATCTTGATAGCGGCGAGTACCTTGATACAGCGAAGGACGCTTTCATAAGCCTGGTCGAAAACTTTGTCAACGACAACGAAGATGGCCGAATAATTTTAAACAGCACAGTCGCTGAATGTGGATTGCTCAATGCCAATGTAACTTTTGAAGTAAGTACGAAAGAAAATTCACAATTACGAGTTATGCTGATCAGTTAGTACTACGTTAGCAGAGGAAAGCTAGAGAATGGGCAAAATGGCGTGGGGCCGTTTATGCTGGCGGCTTACGAGTGGGAATCGTGGGCAAAGGATGCATGATTTATGATCAACTGGATATACTACCACTATAACTATTGGGTGTCTTGAATTCATGCCGCTGGCTGCGGATCCTCCCAATCATCTCAAGAAGTGTATTGTGTTTCCAGAGTTCGGAGATAATCACTGATTATCAAAACGTGTGATACGGACAGATCCACCAAGCTTCTTGGTTGCAAAATTGTGAATGCCGTAGCGATACCCAGGGAAAAACTTCCAATCATTTCCAAGCTTGAAGCTGGGGCCAAGTCTGGTGAAGCTTTGGCCGTCTGTGCTGTAGCTGAAGGTAGCTGAGCCGGGACCACCGGGGCGTATATCAGCATTTACACGAAGATAAACCTTCCGGAAAGAAATGTTGTCTTTCCTGGCTGCAACGGTGCCCGTAGACTTGGTGGTCCAATCCTCATTCATGGTGATGTCCGTGACGACGACGACGCTCCATTTATCTCCCTCCCGCTCAATCCCGATCCAAGCAGACGAATCTCGAAGTATTCCAAGCCCAACGCGATCCCCATCAGCCATGCTGGAAAAGTCCAGCAGGATGGTGCCAGTCCCTTGAGGACCGCGTACGCGGTGGGTTAGAGTGTTGCGAGCTTGATACAGATCCTTGGTCACAGTGACAGTTCGCAAGGTTAAACCGTTGTTGATCGTAAAGCCCTTAGTATCGGGGTTGTGGTTCCATTCCCAGTCATTCCTAAGACTTTGGCCCGAGAAGTTATCAGACCCGATGACGCTGGGTACTGGGTGACGAGAGAGTGGGTAGTCATAGTCGCCCCAGACGCCATTGACTGTTTTCACAGTAGGGAAGCCATCACTACCCCAGGTCACAGGCGCAAGCACTGGCGCTCTACCCCCGGGGTACATGTCAGAAAATGCCATATAGTACCAGTCGCCTTTCGGTGTGTCGACAAGGCTTCCTTGGTGGGGTGCTCCAGCTCTCGGAACAGCGCCGAGACGGATATTGTCTGCAACAATGCGAAGGTCGTATGGACCCCAGGGCCCCTTGCTTGACTTGGCTATATATTGCCCAGTCGCTGGCCTTGTCAGGAAAACGTAGTAGTTTCCGTCTTTTCGATACATCCGCGATCCTTCGAGCATCAGATCCTTTGGTGTCAACACAATTTGTTCCTTGACCTCTGTCTTAAGATTCGAGGATAGCTGAGCAACGTGGATATCACCGCGTCCATATGCCACGTAAGGAGTGCCATCTTTTTCGAAGTACAGCCCGGCATCGTAATAGCATTTGTCGATCTTGCCAGTTTGAGACCACGGGCCAGTTGGGCTTGCGGCGCTGTAGATATAGGTTTTGGAGAAGTCAATGCAAGCAACGAAGTACCAGCGTCCATCACTCTCTCGATGACGGATGGAAGAGGCCCATATGCCCTTGACATAAGCCCGCTGCCCATTCTCTAGGCTGTAGCGAGGCGCCCAATCCAAAACAGGGACAGAATGGCCAATATGCTCCCAGTTCACCAGGTCATATGATCTTAGAACAGGAGCACCAGGGGAGTAATGGAATGTCGAAGCGGTCATGTAGAACGCGTCTCCGACACGAGTAACTTCATTGTCGGGGAGATCTTCCCAAATGACGGGGTTTGTAAACTTCTGCGCCAGTACAGCGGCAGCAGAATAGAAGAGAGCAAAGATGGCACGCATCTTAAGACTGGGAAAGATGAGAAAGAATATCCACGTCGCAGACAGGAACGGGGCTCTAGCTTGAAGGCTTTATCAAGCCTCATTTATATGGAAAATGGACATGGCAGCTTCTATGATAGTGGAGAACAGACGATTGGTGCGCTTTAGATAGACAGGGGTGGGCAAATTATCAGCTGAGCTTCACTCCGTAGTAGTAGAACAGTGTTCGTTCAAGGATATCATTTACGAGATACCCCGCATCGTCTTTCCAGGATCAAGCGACTGAGCCCAAAACAAGGTCAAGGGGTGCTCGTGACAATCAGCAGATAATGTATTTACTTACCGCTTCTTGAGCATCACGATTATTAAAGGACCTGAAGCCACCATCAAAGCAATATGTGTGTTACACTAAAACATCAGACTGAACTCGTTGCGCTGCGTGAATGGATCGCTTAACGGCTGATCGGCATATGCATCTTTCGGCATTTATAGGTATCGTCACATTCCCACCTAGAGTGGACGGAGTGGTTTCTCCGTTTCCCCATATGGTCAAAGTGCCGCATTTCATCTTGTGCTTAATGAAGCCAAGCTCGTATCCGTGCTGATCATGGAGTCCACTTAAGTGTTACAAGTAGATAAGCCGTGATGCTTAGGTGCGGCAAGTAGATTGTTTAACGGGGGTAAACGGAAGATGCGCACAAATAATAACCTGATCCATCTTACCGCCACAGTAAACAACTTCCAATATCGCTATACGGTATTCATGCGCCCAAATAATAATCTGATCTATGTTGCCGGCATATCAAACAGGGTTCCATATCCCTATCTTGATTATGCGCTCAAATAATCTCTTGATCTCAATACATCATCAGATCAGATCCCAGGTTACCTCGTATACGTATTAACAGGGAGAAACCTCCTAGGTAAACTACTTAAAGCCTATGTTTGGCATTCTTAATATGACTATTCGGTCTAGAATCACTTGAAAAGGCAAATCGACAGTTCACAGCATTCATTAGACAACTTCATTTACAACAAGCCGTTGGTCAATCGCAATGATGATGGCCAGAGACACCTCCACAACATGGTTGGCGACACAGGCGCTGTTGTTCCTTAGCACACTGCTGGGGGGCTCTGGTGTTGCCAGAGCTGACAACCCAGTTGTGCAGACCATGTACACAACAGACCCTGCACCAATTGTCCATGACGGCCGCGTATATCTCTTCACCGGCCATGATGAGGACGGCTCTAAGGATTACACCATGAATGACTGGCGCTTGTTCTCGTCGGCAGACATGGCCAATTGGCAGCACCATCCGATGCCCATGAGCTTGGCCACTTTCAGCTGGGCTGACAGCAGGGCCTGGGCTGGTCAGGTCGCTGCTCGAAATGGGAAGTTCTATTTCTACGTCCCAGTGCACAACCGCAAGACAGGAAGAATGGCCATTGGCGTAGGTGTGAGCAACACCATTGCTGGGCCATATGTCGACGCCTTAGGCGGCCCGTTAGTTGAAAACAACGAGATCGACCCAACTGTTTTCATTGACGATAACAATCAGGCCTACTTATACTGGGGCAATCCTGGCCTGTTCTATGTGAAGCTCAACCAAGATATGGTCTCCTACAGCGGCGGTATCAACCAGGTTCAGCTGACAACTGCCGGGTTTGGCAGCCGCCCCAACAACGCCAAACGCATTACTACCTTCGAGGAAGGACCTTGGCTATATAAGAAAGGCAACCTCTACTACATGATTTACGCAGCAAACTGCTGTTCGGAGGATATTCGCTACTCAACTGGCCCTAGTGCTACTGGACCTTGGACTTACCGTGGTGTCATCATGAAGCATGAGGGTAGAAGCTTCACCAACCATCCCGGAATCATCGATTTCGGGAACAAGTCTTATTTCTTTTACCACAACGGCGCACTTCCTGGTGGCAGCGGCTATACCCGTTCTGTGGCTGTCGAGAGCTTTGAATACCTGTCCAACGGCCTGATCCCTGAGATCCGGATGACCCAGCAGGGCCCTGCACAAGTCAAATCACTGGATCCATATGTGCGCCAGGAGGCCGAAACCATAGCTTGGTCTGAGGGCATAAAGACCGAAACCTGCAGCGAGGGGGGCCTTGATGTAACCTCGATCAACAATGGCGACTATATCAAGGTGAAGGGGGTTGCCTTTGGCAGTAACAGTGGCCCAAAGCGTTTTACTGCCCGTGTCGCTTCTGCCGGCAGTGGCGGTAAGATCGAGCTTCGGCTGGGTAGCAAAACAGGCAAACTCGTTGGTACCTGCACAGTATCCTCTACTGGCGGCTGGCAGACTTGGAAGACCGTGGAGTGCCCGGTCAGTGGCGCTACGGGCACTACTGATTTGTATCTTTCTTTTACTGGCAATGGCTCTGGAAACCTATTTAACTTCAACTGGTGGCAGTTTAATTAGGGGAGGATAGTGTTAGGGTTCCTATTTAATGTATTAGTCTGACATCAGTAGTTGATCGAGTCTGAGTTTCTTTATCTAATCTAGGATTGATCAAGATAGCACATCCAAAAGACTATCTCTGCTTTGTCCTCCAAGCATCATGTATCATGCGCCAATCAGCAAAACAATGAAGAGATATCAGGTTTGTCATCGAGTATGTTATGCACAAAATGAATTACCGCGATGCGGTGCTGTATAGAGAGTAATACCACAGTGCCCAAATCCCAATCTACTCTAGACTCCCTTCACTCTCAGGACATTCGGGATATGAGCCCCCATACTAATAATGAGCTAGGTATCAATTGCAGTCACCTCAACCCATAAGCGCCATGACTATCATTGCACACAATAAATGTTCATTCTCCATGATACAATAACATTAAGCTCATTTAGCTAGTTCGATAGACTAGTATATGTACATCAACAATTAACTAGGGTAAGCAAATGCGCATTTCCCAACGCACGCATACCCTTCCATGCATGAATTCAATAAGACGTTCCTGTACAGTGTTCAGACCTAGGCCTTGCTGGGGGCAACTTCATGGACCTCTTGGTCGACCGAAGAAACTCTCTCGGTCTCCTTGCTCAAAACCTCCTTCTCGACGTGCTCGAGGTCGACATCGCCAACGGCAGCATGATCACCATCGATAGCTTTGGCAAGCTCCTCAAGAGTAGGTCCACGAGTCTCAACATACTTGAAGAAGATGAACATAACTTCAGCGGCGACCCAGATAGTGTAGATGAGGTAGAGTCTCCAGGTGTTTCCACCATAGCCAGTTTCCTTATGCTCCGCAGGGGCCTCCCAGGCGCTGAAAGCCAGAGGGTTGAGATAGTTGTTCAAGAGGAGGGCGATTTGGACCGAGATGTTCAAGCACATGAGACCCTTCGCACGGAGGGAGTAGGGGAGAATCTCGACAGCGTAACCAATCAGAAGACCAGACCAGCAAGTAGCGTAGAAGACACCATGAAGCCAGATCAGGAAGATCATGGCATTGTTGGCTCCAGGAGCCCTGTGCTGCTCGTGAAGACCACAAACGAGGGTCCAGAAGGCAAGGACAACGCACATGCCTCCAGTGGCGAAGAGGAAAGAGAAGCGACGGTTGAGGCGTTCAACCAGCATGGCACAACTGATGGAGACAAACATGTCGACAATAGTCTTGACGGCGGTGATGATCAAGCGTTCGTTCTCGCTCTGGAGACCGGCGTTAATGTAGAGGCGAGCAGAGTAACTTGATACAACACCATTGCCGGACCATTGGGAGAAGAGACCGAGGGAGAAAAGGATGAGGAGACGGTAGCGGTTGCCCGGGGTCTTCAAGAAGTCGGAGTATCGAGAGCTGTTGTCGGCAAGCTGCTCAGCCTTGATGGTGTTTGAGATCTCGCGGTACTCGAACTGGACAGTGGGGTGGTTCTCGTTACCGTTGGCGTGGTACTTGGCGAGGATGTGAAGAGCTTCTTCGTGACGGTCTTTGGCAATGAGGAATCGAGGAGATTCAGGAATCCCTACAATCTCATATTAGCAAGTTCACCTCATAGGCACTTCTAATGAGGATAATACGTACACCAGAGAATAACAAGCTGAACAAGACCGGGGGCGCCCTGAAGGATGGCAGGGAATCGCCACGACCAGTCGTTGCCCCAGAAGTGAGTTCCGAAGCAAGTCCAAGAGACGAGCAGAGAACCCATGTTCCACAGGCAGTTGTAAACAGTAGTAAAGCGGGCACGATGCTGGGGGTGGCAGAGCTCGGCCAGAAGCATAGGAGAGGCGATTTGCGCGAAAGAGTTGCCGAAACCGAGAAGAACGCGGCCACCAGAGTAGGTCGCGTAATCGGGAGCTCCAGCCTGGAGACCAGAGCCAATAGCCATGAGGATGAAGCCGAGAGCGATAGAAGGGCGACGTCCCCAGCGATCGGTAATGATGGGGACAAGAGGGATTGAGACGACAGAACCAATTTGGTAGAGAGCAACAAGAAGACCAAGTCTGCTACCCTCGGGCTTGTCGAAGAAGTCGTTCCAGCTGTCAAAGTTCTGTACCACACCCATGTACATGCTAACAATCAGGCAAGTCAGATTAAATCACCAAAACATCCATCTAGGGAATGCTTACCCATCCCAACCAGTTCCCATAGAAGAAACGCAGAGAACGCATGCGTAGAAGGTCAAGACCCTCAGACCGGGGTCTTTGTACCAAGTGACATGCTCAAACTTGGGGGCTTCCTCCTGAAGCTTTTTCGTCTTCTCGTCGACGCCGAGGCCGATGATATCCTTGATACCCATGACGACTTTTCAATCGAAGGGGCAAAATATTGAAAGGGATAATTAATTAATTAATTATCTGGTGTATTGGATCCGTTCCTCTGCCAGAAGCGCTCAGTGGCTTAGCAGAATGTTGCTGAGGTGAAGGGTGAGGAAGAGTTGAAAGGACTGGGGCATCCCTGGATAGATATAGAAAACGCGTTGAGGCGTGACACATATGTAACGGGCGTGCGGACCGGACTTGAGACCCCAGATTATGGCGAGTGGACGGAGAAACCGAGCAGGCAAAAGGATGAATCGAATTACCTATCAAATGACAGACAGGCATCTGTCTAACGGGTCCACTGCTGTCGGAATGGGCGATCTTGTTCCACCTTGGCTGTCTTGGAAGTCTTGGGGGTCTTGGTAGTCATGAGTCCCAGCCAAGATGGAGGCCGGGCCGCCTTGTTTGGGCAAGGATGCCAAAAGACTGGAGAAGAAATCGACCTTAATTCCAGTCACAAGCTGGGGGATCTGGCCTTGTGCGTGCACCGTTGAACTGATGTTGTTATACGGAGAACCCCGTACTGAGCCAGAACTATGGGGCGGCTCTGCACGCAGCACAGGGGTTGCTATTAGCCTGTTACTCTCCCGGCCGAAAAGGGGCCCCGAACTCATCTCGCCACGAGGTTGCGCCAGGAACACCATGCTATCTATCGTCTTTTCTGTCAGACACGTATCAGAATTTGCATCAGTCTACACTTTGTCCTGGTCTGATCTTTGGCTGGACTCTATTCTAGAATCCTCGGATAACATAACATGATGGGTCGACCTTGGGGACGGACTGTCTGCCTGACTGAACCGTGCAAAACCCAGACAGCTCTGGGGCAGCCATGAATAGTCTGCACCTCAGACCTTTGCTTGTTTCGAACCCATAGACTTGTATGAAGTCTCTCTCATAATGCATCGGTCATGAAGAATAAACGAAGAAGGAGAGAGAACGAACTTGGGATTTTCACGTGGTGTGAGCTGCGCTTAAGCGGTAGCTTAGGTCTCGGGGGTATTCTCCAGACTTGGCCTCGAGTGTTTTGGCTAAATGCGGCTAAATGCGGGTAGTAATACGAACCTTATATCATCTAACTAATTGGTTGCCCAGCTTGAGCCAATAATAAATTTCTCCTGGCTGATCCATCGTGTTAGTTTGCAAACCCGAATATTAAACATGCACAACCCGATTATTCTCGGGAAATGACCATGCTTCTATCCATACTGCGGCATGTCATGTGCTCAGGATTTAGCCGATGACAATGTCGACCGTTCGGGCGGGTAGACCTGGACCGTTAGTCGCATGATAATCCTAGGATAAACTGGAGACACTAGGGCTTTTGGACAAGTAGGTACATAATTACGGCCAACGACCGTCTCCAAGACCTTGGCGTATTGCCGAGCTCACGAACCCCATTTTCTATCTCCACTTAACAAGACTTGTCCTGAGCTTTGCCCATGGAGTCGAGGAACCGAGGGCCGACATCCCCAGACTGACACAACCAACATGGACCGAGTTCGCTTCGCCACAAGTAAACAACAAAAGGTTCAGCTGATGGTTTCGAAGCAAGTTACGAGATATGCCATTGTATGTTACTTCTACATTGTAATAAAGTTTAATAACATTTCGCAATACTATGTAAAGAGTATCTTTATGCGTTGATGAACTAAGGTCACGCGCAAGATGTATCCCTGTTGAGGCGCATGCATCCCTACATGAACGCATTTTCCAGGTATCCTGTACCTATTCATATTGGTGATAGTTGTATCATGTGCAACGCAGTGGCTGAGATACGGCGTGAAATTGAGGAAACCAGACATTCTTATTTCACCTAAAATATATTAAAACCTCCAACACTCATACCAGGCACAATATCGCATTTTCAGATCGCAAAGAATGGGTTGGACTCAGTTTCACTCTGACCATAGGGTAGGTTTCTCTCAGCCTCAAGTTCGCCTCATGAACGTTGCATTTTTCAGTGGTCGGTCGATCGATGCGGTGGTGATAACCGAGGACAGATGTTGAAACATGCCAAAGACACATTGATGACCCGGAATCTCGGTGCTTGATGGTCTCTTCGGCATGGCAATTACCAAGCGCCTTGGCCGTTGACAAGTGGTGGTCATGCTGAGCCTCTTGTCTCACGCATGCACACTCTATTTCGACAGATAGTCATTGGTCGGGAGAATGGTAGAGCTCAGAACTGATGTAGCCAAGCAGCCAAGCACTTTTCGATGTGTTTATCAAGTGAGAAAACTACTTGGCGTGGAGAAAACACTCACCCCAGAGGAATCGAGATCGGCAGACCGTGACCCACATACATTCTTCACATTACATCGTACATACTATGTAGTATTAAAGCTATTCTGTACTCAATACGGAGTATGATATCAAATCGTTCCCTTTTTCTTTTCACATAGAAGTCCGACACAATACTATGTAAGTGAAATCAGTCAACAGATATCCTATTATGAAATTACCTGGTACTACATAGAATAAGCCCGGAAATACGTATCCCAGCATCAATTATCTAATCGGCTGAATAAGTAATAAAA
Source organism: Fusarium verrucosum (assembly GCA_013623715.1). Taxonomy (NCBI): domain Eukaryota; kingdom Fungi; phylum Ascomycota; class Sordariomycetes; order Hypocreales; family Nectriaceae; genus Fusarium; species Fusarium verrucosum. Next base: position 14,929 of record JABFFJ010000416.1, on the reverse strand, counting down.
CTCAAATAGGCTAATTAGCCAACCAAAAGTCATCTGACCATAATATCGCACATGGCCTTATCGATAGCCTTAGGTCTTGCGCTTTGTCCAAGGGCTAAGTCCGTCGAGGAACTTGGAATGGATCTCTGCATCCCCAGTTCTTGTCATTACTTCTTGGTACTCCTCGTCACCAAGATTCTGGAAAAGAGCAGAATACCCGCCCATATGAAGTCGGTGTAGCTCACGGCATCGCCTAGAAAGAACGGGCCCGTAGTATTCTCCCTAAACAATTCCGTGACTTCACGGGCGAACGGCTCCGCCCTGTCAAGAGCACCAGGAGAGTGCTTTTCTCCGTATTCGTAGAGAGGTATACCCAAGTCTTGTCGGGTCTTCAAGAAGAAATCGAGGGTCTTTTCGCCGATGATATATTTAGCTATCCCAGGGATATAAAGCGGCCTCATTTCCATCACGAAATACCTCATAGTCTTTCTGAGACGGAGCTGTATTGGAGTGTGCAAATAAAGGCTCGACTCAGGGTACTTTTCCTCCATCGCCTCGACGATCTTGTCCGAGTCCATCAAGTATGTGCCGTCGGGCATTTGGATGGCTGGGAGGGAAAATGTGGCCCCGCGCTCATTCGCAGAGACGCTGAAGGCACCAATCTGTTACTGAGGTGCTGAAATTGACGACGCCAAGCCTGTATACTCACTGTTGACTAAGTCGTTCCTTGATCTCGGCATATTCCAGCTATAAAGTTAGCACATAAATGCGCTACTCCTCAAACGTACCCATTCCGTCTTGTAATGAATACCTTTATAATTGAGAATTGACCTCGCTGTAATTTACCTTCGTACTGTTGTGTATCATATTGATTAATAAACAAGACTGACTTCTCCAGGTGTTTTGACCAGCAAACCCTGGGGCTGCCGGCTTGGAATGTCGAAGAAAGTAATGGTGCCAGACGATATATCGATGTTGAATAGTTCTGAGATTGAAGTTCCCCTATTAATGCGAAGATAACTGAGGGGTGGCATTCTTTGCCAGGTGCGATATAAATAGCAACTCCCTCGTTATCGTGTTCTCGCCAGATTAACCAGCTCGTCACATGTTGGCCAATAATACGCCACGGCATGATCTATTCCCCTCACCCAAATCAATCCTTCAATGCTGAAAGTAGCAGGTGAATAGATATTATAACATGGGCCTGGATATGACCTCGTACTACGAAACGTCTGATATGACGAATTTGTATACAAACTCCGAGCATCAAAGGTAAAGGAAAACCAACCTGCCTAACAAGACCGGCTGTGATTTTTGGCATAGTATTGACCCTTAGGAGTAATTTTAAGGAGGACCGTTACCTGGCTTCTTTGTTCCGGTGATTTACATATCATCAACCAAAACCATGACATCACTGTATCTGAGTATTGAGCTTTAAAGGGCAAAGGAGACCTCAAGCTCTGAAACATTAATTGGTACATATAGACAGACTACTTAGTTACATCTTCCCATATCTGCGGAATATGAATCGCCCCCTTTTCGCTCCCATGTAAAAGAAAACGCATGATTTTCGAACCTCGATCGACTCCCAGCCGAAGGTGTTTCGTAGTGTTTGGGACGGCCATGTTTAGGAACTGTGTTATTCACAGGTACATGTATTCCAGTATCAAGTCTCAATTTCAGCTAAAATACCAAATTAACTTCTTGTCAGCTCAGATAAACTCAACAGGGGAAATTAATTCATGTCAGCCTCGGGCAAAGACGTGTGCATTTGCTCGTGGATGGATGTGGTTCTCCAGGTTCCGCGATCAGCTGTGTATGTAACTTTTCATCCAAAGTTCTGATATTGCAATAGAACGTAACCTATCGAGGTTCAGTTGGTTACCGTGGAAACATGGGGATGTATTTCAATGGTGCAAAGAATACCGTGTTCTTTGTTATCCTAAAGAGCCTGGAGCCCATCTATTATTCCATAGACAGTCCTGCAACCTTACTCATTTCACTGTCTTTAAAGTTATTGAAATGTGCATTCCCGTATCGAGTATCATGCTCCGTACAGCAAGGCCTATCCGTCACACTGTATATAAAGAGAACTTTGACGAAATGTACAACCAGTCGACCAGTCGACCATAGACATGATTGTTGAGTGAATGTAGCCGAGTCAATTGTAGAGGATACAGCATAGATTATTGAGCTTTTTGAAATGGCATTGCCTTATTGGTAGCTTGATGTCTTTCATGAAATTCATGATTGATTATTGTCGTTCATATCATGAACTTTGTACTTACTCCAGGATCTGAGGTTATTAAAGCTCAAAAGATTCGAAATATTTCTATACGTGAGTCATCCAGCAAGGTAGATAACCGACCAGCTGGAATCGAGTTGGTATTCGTATCATTGTCACATACAGTATACAATGCAACAGCACGGGTTGAGGCCTTCAAGTCAGCCATTTTCTGACCGCCAGTATGACGTGTCCTTGTGAGCCCAATGTACCAGACGGTGCATAAGCAGTTTGTACGTATCCTAGAGGGAACTTGAAATTTACTACCTCCAAATTTTAAATGTACGTGCAGTGCCTTTACTAATGCGCTGGTTTGATTTGGACAATCAATTGTATTTTTTACGGGAAGATTGAGAGGCATGTGTATTGATCTTGGAGGGGATATAGGTTTACATTGACACATGAAGTTGGAGAAGATAGCACAGGGTATAGACAGGTGAATGCTAAGAGGGGTAGCTAGGTAGGTAGGTAGGCAGTTAGTAACTTGGATGTTAGGCTGTCTTTGGTGGAGTGTCTTTGACGTTGTGTAACTAGATCATTGGAAGGGTCATAACCCCGCCTTCACCACCCAGAACTCCCATCTCATCCTTTGTCTATCGAATCCGTATAAATCTTACGACCCGGAGACTTTACACCACAAATACCAGTACTTCAAGATAACATTCAGTAGCTTTGCAATTATCATCAACATGGATAACGACAGAAGCTACCTTCTTTCTCTCCAAGCCGTCCGAGACCATGCCTCCAAGGTTCTTGAGGCTGCAAAGCGTGGGGACCTGAAGCACTACGACTACGACGAGAGCCGCATGAGTAAAGTTGTGGATTATGTGTCCAAAGTCATCGATGTGAGTATATTTTACCAAAATTAAAATTACAATAAAATTGACATCAAACGCTTCAAGCGGGACTTCGGCCCCGACAAGTACGACAGTATTCCACCTCATGGTCGCTGGCAGCATTTCGATGTCGGAGGCGTTACACGAGTCGATTCTCTCGTCAGGCAATGGTCCGGCGAGGGTGGTGCCGACCATAATGAGATCACACGCCGGCTGGTTGACCTCTTCTTTGTCTCAGTCCTTCTTGATGCGGGAGCCGGCGATGTATGGCGTTTCAAGGAGCCTGGCACTGGACAGGTGGTTGTCCGCAGTGAGGGTATCGCTGTTGCATCTTTGCACATGTTCACAGCGGGCTCTTTCAGCTCCGATAGTTCTTTGAAGGAGAAGGTTGATGGTCAGTTTTATCTGCATCTAGGAGCTTGAAGGCTAACAATATGATAGGAAAGGGATTGATTCAGCTTAAAGAGTCTGATTTTAGCAACCATTTCCAGGTATCCACCGACAATCCCATGGTTGGAGTGTCGTCTCGCGTTCAGTTATTGCAAGCAGTTGGCGCCTCTTTACTCAATTTGCCTGCAATCTTTGGAGAATCCGGTCGCCCAGGAAACTTGGTCGGTTAGTTTGCTTGAGCATCCATATGCTTGCTGTTTCTTATGCTTATCATCTATTAGACTATCTCACAGTAAAGGCCTCTGGTTCCAAAGTTCTGGACTACGAACAGCTTTGGTCCTGCTTGCAAGACCTTCTTATCCCTTCATGGCCGGGAAACCGCACTGTCTTCGACGGCCAGCCCATTGGAGATGCATGGCCTCTGGATATTCTCGCTGAAATTGCTGACGAGAAGGGCGATAAACAGGCCAAGAGCAGAATCCAGCCTTTTCACAAACTTACGCAGTGGCTCGCTTACTCCCTCTCGGTAATTTTCGAGAGGCAGCTGGGCTACAGCTGGAAGAACATGCATCTTGGTACAGGATTGCCTGAATATCGCAACGGTGGGGTATTTGTTGATCTGGGAGTCTTGAACCTGAAGCCCAATGACCTAAAGGTTGGAAAAGAGAATTCAGGCCAGGAGCTTCCCCAGTTTGATGCCTCGGACGATGTCATTGTTGAGTGGCGCGCCTTGACTGTTGCGCTGTTGGATGAATTGCACAAAATGCTTCAGGAGAAGTACAGGCCTCGCGGGGTGACATTGAGTCTTCTTCAGATGTTGGAAGCGGGAAGTTGGAAATCTGGTCGGCAGTTGGCTGCTGAGTTGAGGCCTGACAGCAAGTGTAGCCCGATCTTGGTTATCAGCGATGGCACTCTCTATTAAGAGTACTTTTTTCTTCTCTAAATAACTTTATTAGAACCCTTTCATTGCTACCCTCGCCCATTAAATCAACTAAACGATTGTCACTTATTTGCCATGGACCACCTCAGTCCAAGGGACTCTCCCGAAGCAAGTGTCTAGTGCAACTACATGACCTAAAAGATTTGTGGTACACTCAGGTGTAGCCAGTCCCCGGCTAGCCATAGCTCGGATGGCCTCTGCCTTTGCTCTCCATAACTGCAAGATCCTTCCCTCTTTTCGACCCAACCAACCTCATGCCAATTGTCTTTCGTAAAACGGTACCGAACTCTCCCAATCTCCCGTGAGTAGTATTGCGCGTCGCAAATCCGGCATCTCGTCTAGAGCTTCCTGGATGCAAGAAACCAGCAAACTTCCAAGACCCTTTTCTTGGTGCGTTGGATCAACCCATATATCTGTGAGATACGCAAAAGTAACGAAGTCGGTCACACATCTTGCGATACACACTAGCTTTCCTTTGGATGTTGAGACTTGTCATACTTGAGCAACTGTGGAGGCATAGGTATATGCCTATATTGCGATCTAGATGTGTTATTTGTAGTTGAGAATTGCGGCTGAAAGCTTGGTCTTCCCTCATCCTACATTAGTGTACATGGGAAGCAGGTCAAATCAACCGTGCCTGGTGCGATTGGTCACACCTGATCACCACTTGTTTTGACAGTACCGCATCGTTCGACCCAGACATCTGTGACAGCAAATGTCGCGAAAACCAGTACAATGCTGGATGGTGAGTGAAAGTGTTTCTTATTCCTTCTTATCATTGCTTTATTTTGACTGATAGCCACGCTCACAGCATGTCGTCTGATCGGCCCAGTTGCTTCGAAGTCGAGTTTGGTGACGGCATTCTCACATTCAGATGTGATTCAGTAGCAACTCCTTGGATTCTCAGTAGTACACGTAGTTCCGAACCTCGGGAATTTAGCACTATGGTTTTAGTCAACCGAAATACGAAGACAGAATGGATTACGGCCAAATCAACGACATGGTTAGAAACCACAGAGATGGACACCGAAATTGACAGCACGTCAACTATAACTTCAAGCTCCCCCATCGTAACGTCTCCTTCTGCTGTGTCCGACCATCAGTCAGATCCCAACATCGGCGCGATTTTTAGTGGTGTAGTTGGCGGTCTGGCTGTCATCGTCATGGGAATATTTGGAATTGTGCTTATGCGTCGCAGCAAAGGTCGCCAAACTACTCCATCTTCAGACATGACCCAATCCATGGCCTATAGCGTGGACGTGGGCTCTTCCAGCGGACAGCAATTCGATGCGGTGCCGACTCAACCAAGCGCTTCAAGCCCTCGCCCACTACCGTAGATTTCGCTACTTCAAGAGGAAGCTAGTCCGGGTACTTTGAGCCATGGGATTGGCGGTGGGAAGAGGAATCACCATCATGGGTTGATACACGAGATATCCCAGGGCCTTATTGTACCTAAATCTAAGTGGGGATGCTTCGATGTTTTTTGTAGCCATTTTGTCAGGGTGGCAATAATATCAGAGCCTAGTTATTGGTGATCTTCAAATGCGAAAGTATGGGAACTGGAAATAGTAATAGAAAGCCTTTAATCTGATGAGTTTCCCTGTCAATCTAAATATCAATCAAGAGCTGTCTCAAGTCCCCAACAAATGACCTATGCAAAGCTACTGTCTCAACTACCACCAAGATGATTAAAATGGACTGAAAAAGGGAGAAGACTGTCTAATTTAAATTTTGATCGTCTATACGGGTCTTTAATGGTGGCTGTGATTCTTCTCGATACAGTGCGTGGTAGGTTTTCCGTGTGGATTTGGTCAGTTTATGCTTGCTACCAATGGCAACTCATGTCAAATTAAGAAAATCTGGCTCTGTTCAGCTGGGCAATACTACAGTCAATTTCACTATACATAGTCCTCCATCACCTACTTAAAGGTTGCGATAATCCTGTCTGCCATCGCAGGCAGTGTTTCCTCAACTACATCCATCTTTCCAAAGATTTCCGGTAGCTCTTCGCCCTCTAGCGCGGTACAATAAGCTGTATTAAATCTGTAGCAAGGTCAGGTTAACAAGGTATAGAAAAGGCCTACAACATCGATACTCACCCCACAGTTTGTGCCGTCGAGGCATCCCACAGATGCGCAGCTGCAAACCAGGGTTTGCAACCATCAGAGGAGAGCTTCTTCAGAATTGGCATATAGGCTTCTGGAGTTGGCTTTGCCAGTCCTGATGTGTCACACGACAATATGTTCTCGGCAGGCATGTCGACACCTCCTCGTGAAAAGTAGCCCCCCACACGAGCAATGTCTCCGGCGGTGAAGCACCAGACGGTGAAACCAGCCTCACGAAGCTTGCCAACACACTCAGCAGCTCCTTCTCGCAGATTCAGCTGCTTCCACTCGTTAATGAGGTAAGAAACATCGTCTGCGCTTGCGAATGAGCGCGGATCTTCAATGCCGGCGTAATGGAGGCATCGGTAGAACAAGGACTCAAAGACCTTGTAGAACACGACGTAACGTCCAGACATGGAAAGATAAGTGTATTCGCGCTCTGCTACCTCTAGCCAACAGCACCCGAGAAGTTTGGGTTGGATTCCCCTGGGGCGGAGCTTTTCGCCCAAGCGTTCGTCAATAGCCTCAAAGAGGTGCTCATATGAGACGAGCGTGCCGACGACGTCGAAGACAATGTTCTTGGGAGGGGCCATGACGAAGAGTATGGGGAGGGATGCCACAACGGGATGCAGGACAAATGAGATGGGAGCAGATAGATAGTTACACAAGATACAAGGGAACTGTAGCGTTTAGTGGCCTGAGGTATTTGTACAGACAGGTTAATAGACTCCAGATAAAGAGGAGCCATATTACTAATAATGCAATCCCTCGGCAGTTACTACGCCACCTCTGTTGCTTCCCCGCACTAGAAACGATCAGGTATCCGTTCCGTAGCAAGGGTAAGCATTATCCGTTTGTAGTGGCCCAGAGCTTATCAGTTTCCGGCGCCATTTCCGGTCTGTTATCAACCAGTGTCAATGTTTGCCCTCCCGGGCCGGCTTGGGATTTTCACCTTGCTATACGTGTGGACCCTCATATTATCTGGCCGTTGGGACTAACACTGTCAGGCCGGTAATCGGAGGTTGTCTGGTAAATTGATATTCCGGAACTCGACTTCCTTCACCGGAGAGCGATCTCGGTCACATATCTTTCAATTACGCCCTTTTGGATCGTCTTTGGAATAAGCATACCCTTGATAGAGAAACTCAAAACGCAAGTAGAGTCATGAAATGGTATTATCAAGTATCAGCTAGAAGAGGCCAGGCTGGTGAGATGCGCGCCATGATGGTCCCCAGTGAAAGTATCCATATAGCTCTACACAACTCCATGGCCTTGCCAACTAGTCTCAGAAGGAGGCGTCATCATGAACCCTAGATCCTCCATCTGACTATCAGGAAAGATATTAATAGAACTGACTGTTTCTACGTCACCGGATATCTGCCTTGTCCAGTTCATCAAGTCAGTCACTATGTCTTCAGCATCCGGCCACCTAGCAGAAGCCCCGGGAAACGTCAAGTCAGGCAACTCATTGTCGGGCATTGATCCGCTCGGCATGGATGTCAACTGTGTAGTCCCACTGCTCGCACCAACACAGAGCGATGCCCATTCCTTGAAGCGGTTGTAGCTGGCCCGGAGCTCCTGTTTATCCGACTCATGCTCTCCCAAGAATCCAATGTTTGGTGAATGTATCTGGCGTACTGCCAGCTCAATTTTCTCGATCAGAGAGGTTTCCGATTTGTTGGACACGTTGCTCCCAGCGGACATGAATTTGATGAACTTCATCCCCTGAGAAACCGCCATTCTTACACGATCGGTGTTTCGGTTGAGGCTTTGTGCTAGAAGCAGCAGGAGAGCCGCGCGACAAGAACTAAACTCAGTGTAACTTGCTTGAGCAAGACCAATTCTCTCATGGAGAAGTTCCAGCAAAGCTATCACACTGAACGCCGCTTCCAGAGCGTCCGACACAAGGACAGTCCGTCGACTCGGGCGTGGTACATCTTTGCCCGCACCTTGGCGGCAGGGGTCACGACTGGGTTCGAAAAGAATGAAGGGCCTCCCAGTAAATATCTGGACCAGGTGATAGTTGAGCTTCAAGTGCACGTTGGGACGAAGAAGTGTCGATGACTTGGATGGTGTCTGAATGTCTTCTGGAAGCTCCGACCACCATGTGAAAAGCCTCTCGCGAATCAATAATATCCTCTCAAAGTACGTGATCTGGAGGTCTTTAGGGCACCGCTTTAAGAATGTCCTGCAGTAAGCATCAGTTCCGCGTTATAGTAGGATAAGAGATTCGTTGTGCATACAAGGCAGTTGCAACGTCTCCAAGGGCGCCCGTCAGATGTATCAAGGCCAGCATATTATTAAATCTAGAGCGCTCATAATCTTGTCGAAACTCTGCCAGATCGTTTGGAAGTTCGGCATCCATCTCAATAGCAGTGATAGATGCCGGTCTGCCGTGCAAGACACACACGCGCCTGTCATAACTTAGTATCGAGTAACAATTCTTCAAATTTAACAGTTGGAAGCATACCTTTCAACAGTGACTGCTGTCCACCATAATCTGTTTCTTGTCTCAACTGTCCTACAGTCAAGCTCAACGCCTTTATGCTTCCGGTGCATGCCGTTCTGGATTGCCATTTTGATAGCCAGGCCCAAGTAGGTATATGACAGCCCATGTGTATCAAGGGGCATCGTGTAGTGCGCCAGAAGCAAGCAGGCTTGCACACTCTCAAGTGAAGCCATGGTAATGATATCGGGAAGCAATGTGGTGGCTGTTTGATAGAAGATAGTCCCGGCTTCCTTTCCGCTGGCCTCATTTCCATCCTCACCCGACGCCGTGATGGCTATCTCGCCAGAGTCCATGTGTGCAAACTGAGTACCGACAGCCAACACCAAAACCACAGAGCAGACCCAGGCAGTGGAGGAGCTAGTCACCGTCTTGGGAGACTTGTACAAAAGGTCAAGTCTGTCATACAGCCATCCTTCTTCAACAAAAAAAGAATTAACTTGAGCAAACTCGAAATAAACTCTCACCAAAAACTCTGCAATACTCCTGGGGGGTAATACTCGCAGCACATCTTGGACACGAGAGTCTGGTCCCTGAAGTTGTGTTGCTCGCCAATACTCGACGCATTTGGGCTTCTGCGAAGCCACCCCCAAGCCATCGTCATTGACAGCTGGTGGTGATACAGAGCCAGTGGTACTCAAACAGTGATCAACCTTTTGCCGCACCTTATCTGAGAAGTTCCAGTGTGAAAACTCACCCGAATAATCTGGCATGGTGTTAGTGATCCGGGGGCGAAACCATGTGATATCTGTCGGAATACTGACGGGTTGTGCCGTCGGATAGAGCTTTCACTGTAAAGCTCTCCCCATCAAGAACTGGAGCATCATCGACGGGCTGGCCCTCACTCTCCATTTTCCTTGTTGCTTTGTCTCGAGACTGCTGTCTTTGCATGGAACCAACTGCCCCAAGTGGAATACAGGTTGTACCGGATATCTTCTTCCCTTATCAAGGCCGGGCCGTTTTACATTTGTGCCACCGGCAAGGGGTTGTGATAAGCCGTCGATCATGGCCAACGGCACGAACTCGAAATCGGAGATAGAGGTGGGACTTTTGATAGCCTTCCCTGTCGGGGTAGCGTTCGCTAAATTTAGCACCACTATGTATGGGCTGCGAACTGGTGGATACCGGACGAGTGAGGGGTAACTAATGAGTAGGGTAGTAGCAGTGAAGCCGATTGCCAACGTAAAAAGAGTTCAAGACTTATTACTGATACTGTAAGCGATATGTAACAAGCTTTTAACGTGGCACCAAACAGTCGCTGCAAACTTTATGATCCATTATGCTGGCACATTTGGGTTCCTTTTTCTTTATGCAGTATCATTATAATTCAATGCATGAATATCTACCTGAATCGCACTTTTTACGCTCAGCGTTCGTATTCTGCCGTCTGTCTTCTCAGAGCCATGTAACGAAAGGTTACAGCTTAACTCCCTCCCTCCTTTGTACCGTCTTCCAACTATCAAGTATGGTATTCTTGGAGCTATCCAATCTTGCTTGAGTAGCCTGGTAAGCCTCCGGGATACCGGTGCTCTGATAGCTCTGCCCTTCCATGACCATGGACGCCACTCCTTTTGCTGATAGGAAGATCTGTGGCATGCCATGCCCACTGAACCCTGCAATCATAAAGTGATTCTGTCTTCCGGGGACGGTCCCGACATGGGGCATCCCGTCAGATGAGTAACCCATGACTGTATGGATGTCAGCGACTTATTTCATGTGTCAAGGGGTATACACTCACTCCCAGTCCATACTTTGGACGTATACGCGCCGCTGTTTTCCCACCCATGGAACACACGCTGCATGTATCCATCAAAGTGCGTCTTTGCAGACTCGATCAACTGATCGTCGTTGACATTGTTATACCAGCTTTCTAGATGGTGATAATAGACTGATCGAGCACCGCCAACAACGATACTCCCGTCAAGCCTTGGGATCAGGTACTCGTACTCGGTGTCTGACCAGCGAATGATGTACGAGTTTGGTAGTAACGGAGCTGGGCTTTTGCCAGGCTTGATGTGGCTGCAGATTCCCCGCACGGGGACGATCTTGTCCACAAACTCGGGTAATAGGGATGATACGTAGCCGTTGGACGCATGCACGATCTTGGCTGCCCGGACCCTGCCACGCGGGGTTGTCAGAGTATGATAGCCTTCCCCATCCGGTGTCTTGGTAACTGCTGTAACAGGCGTGTGGGTTTGAAGATTGACACCGGCATCAACGGCCTTGGACAGCAGTTGCAGGATCAGTTTGTATGGGAACATGTGACCCGCGGTGTAAGACAGGCAGGCCTTGGCTCCTTTTACTCCTGATAGCTACAGTAGTGTTGTTAAGTATCATGATATGATGAAGGGATCATTCACGACTCACTTGCTCAGCTTCAGCACCTTTGGCAAAGTAGACATCTTGCATCACGGAAACTCCATGCCTTTTGAGCAAGTCGACTCCAGATTTCATACGGTCACATATGGTGTCCGACATCAACGCATCGACAGCACGCGTCAGGACAAAGTCGCAATCGATGCCCTCTTTCTCAATGGCCCTTTTGACTGCGCCGAGGTTTTTGGCCTCAAACTCTGCAACCTCAGTCGCGGCCTTGATACCATGAGTGGAGACAAGATTTGAAGGCCGACTATAAGGGTCTGGCTTGAGGTGACCGCCTATGGTACGAAATATTAATATTACACTGAGAGTCGAGTTAGTTGATGGCTTACCATTGCGTCCAGTGGCTCCGGAGCATGCTTGCCGAGCTTCCAGAATCACAATTCTAGGAGCTGGGACTCCTCGAGTCTTGCACTGCTCGAGAATATGGTAAACTGTCGCGACGCCTGCATAGCCAGCACCGATGACTGCAATATCGACCTGAGTTGGGGGCTCAGGAGTTGAGCGATGATCGTCTAAGGGGTGGGGGTCTGACCTCCAAAAGGAGGCAGTGGCGTTGTCAACGGGCAGCAGGGAAGGGGGCATTGCAGTTGTGTCTGTTCAAATGGAGTAGTTGTTTTCTGTTTGGGGTGAACTAAGGATGTGCTGTTATTGTATTGGTATGTAGGAGGTGTTCGCAGCCCGTTATAAGCTTGGGTGCAAACCCCCACTTACCTCTTAAAGCAATTATATGCCACTGTAACCACACAAAAGGGAAACAAGAGTAGGTCCAATGATTACGAGCATCGTCCCGGAAAAGGATAACCTCATCATTTGACCGGCCCGGTCGTCTGCGGGGTAAGATATGTAAACTTTGGGAAGCCTACGGCAGATACCAATGCCGTATCAGCCTTTCCCAAACTCGGGCTGCTTCGCCGAATCGCCAAAGTGTAATCACCGGCCCGGCAATACAAGTAAGTAATCGCCTATGCAATGCTACGGATACATTTCCTGCTTTTCCAAGATAGACCAGGGATCCCAGCGCCGCTTATCTAGATTGAGCAGTTTGAAGGAAAATCCGGGGTTTTAGTGTCTACTATCTGGGATTCTACCGTCAAGGCCTCCATGGGCATCTCTGATACAGGAAGCATCTAACCGTTATCTGAGGCGCACAGAAGAACGAAGTTTATCATCTCTTATGCCTAAGCGAGGGGCGAATGGGAGCCTTCTGATTACTATTAGCAAAATTAATTAATTATATACAAATCAATGCCTGTTTGTCTTGCCAACCTGTCCAGTAATTACAACATCTTTACACTATGGCGACTTCAAAGACAGTCGACAACAACAAAGTGCCTGGCGAAAATGACCTTGCGCCTACCGCCAGCTACGTCTATCGCGAGAACCCTGTGGACGAAATTGACCATGGTTTCTTAAGCGCTTCAAAGTCCACGAAGTTCTACAGGGGCGTCCTGTTCCAAATGGTCCTGTTCGGAGCGTAAGTCTCGTCTTCTAAAGCCCGCCTCACGAATTAACTTATACTACCATGCAGTCTCTCCTTTGTTGGTCCAGCCATGTCCGACGCCATTTCAAACCTTGGGGGTGGTGGTCTCTCTACTCCATACCTGGCAAACCTGGCGACCTCCTTGAACTATATGGCTGGTTGTCTGATTACTCTTTTTGGTGGACCCTTGATCAACAAGTTTGGCATCAAGTGGTCCTGCATCATTGCTGCGGTGGCGATGCCCCTTTCAGGGTCTGCCTTTTACGTCAACGCAAAATACCACGTAGATTGGTATCTTCTCTTTGCAAAGTTATTCTCGGGCTTCACGTCCGGATTTCTTTATGTCGCCGAGAGTACAGCCATGCTGTCGTATCCGAAAGCTAACGACAGGGGCTTCTACCTAGGTTGGCCAACTCTAACTAATCCTCTATACGTTGAAACTACTAATGGCATTCTTCAGGCATCTGGTCTGCCATGCGAAATTCGGGCAGTGTCATAGGCGGCGCCATTAACTTTTCGAATAACCACTCCGAGGCCAACGCAGGGGGCGTTACTTGGTCTACCTACCTCATCTTTGTTGGCTTTGGTTAGTCCCACTAAGAGCACTATGAGTGATGAAAAGAAGAAGAGGAAACTGATACAATAATAACAGAATGCACTGGTTTGATTTGGGCTTTCTTGTTATCGCCGACCAGAAAGGTGCGACGTATCGACGGCTCCAGGGTTCCAATGGGCGGTGGAACCACTTGGAAGCAGGAATTCACTGCTCTATGGAGACATTTACAGCGCAGAAAGGTAAGCTCCCTTGTATTATGATGTACCGGCTGCTTCAACAACACAGTATCTGACACTCAAATCAAGACCTGGCTTATTTCTGTACCTGCATTCTATTCCTTCTTCTGCGGTGGGACCCTGGGTACTTATCTTTCATTGCATTTCTCAGTGCGGGCGCGAGCATTATCTTCTCTGATCGTCCGTGAGTGCATTCCGTTCAACTTCAACTCCAGTGGAGGGTGCTAATCTCCCGTTTCTCATTTGTTAGCCAGCCTCACCATTGTCATGGTTATTGCCTACGGAAAGCTTTTGGACACGTCCCGCTGGTCCCAGACCAAGCGAGCATGGATCTCTTTCGCCTGCTGGGTTATCCCTCAGGCCGCCTGCTTCATTTGGATCGGCATCGAGTACGAAAAGTTTGGTCGAGGTCAACTCGAAAAGACTCTGGACTATGAGTCGTATGTTATCCCCGAGTCATTTGTCTGACATAAATGCTGACATATTTGTTTGTTAGACACACCAGAAGGTGGGCCGAAGCCTACCTCCCGTATCTGATAATGTTTTCAACTAGCTACTGGTGCCAGTTGTCCCTGTACTGGATTCTAGGCACCTTCTCCACTGACATCTCGTCCTCCTCCCGCACAGGAGGTTTATTCCGAGCCTTTGAAACCGCCGGACAAGCTGTCTCGTACGCCATCAACTCCAAGACTGGCTCCGACCCCAGAATTCCCTTCTATGTCCACGCTGCAATTCTGGTCATTACTGTTCCATGCATGGTGTTCCTGATCAGACTAGTTCCAGAAGCACCTGCCAGCACAGATATAGATGCAGAACCGGTGATCGAGGGCGTGCCAGACCCTGATCACAAGCGAGCCGTCTGAGGCCTCCAAACGAGAGGAAATTGGAGACAGCAGTTGAGAGGATTTGTGGATCAAACACGTTTTTGGTGATTTATCATCATTGAGACTTGGTGCTCGATTTCCTACCTTCTGGATCAATATCATTTATTATAGAGTACTGCTATTTATATATGTTATTATTGCTATTTGTATATATTTAAGTATATCACTTCCCAATTAGGCAAAGCGTTATATTCTGCCGCTATAGCTAGGCCTAATTAGGAAAGGCAGTAAGAAATTTTTGCCTATATAAGCTAGTAATAATATATATTCTATATAATTTCCTTCTTTTATTAATATTACCTCCCTTTCTTTATTATTATATATAATAGATAATAACCTAGCTAATTTTAA
>JABFFJ010000414.1:0-24564 GCA_013623715.1 Fusarium verrucosum | reverse complement strand
AGTTAAAGCTATAAAAAATCTTTTATTTAATATAAAATCTTATACTTTTAGTATATGTGAAGAAATCTAAGGCTGTGTAAATCTTTAAGACTTAATTTTATTTTTTAAGATTTTACTTAATAAAAAGTTTAAAAAAATTCTAAAAAAATCCTCTATATTATTTATATTATAAGCTATTTAGTTATATTTTTATTATATTTTATTTATTACTTATAGCTTATAATTAGACTTGGTAGCTACCTAATTAGGCTTAGCTTACACAGTCGCTCTATGGCTGCACCAAAACGCAGCACAGTCGCGGTAAGGTTGCCCGTAACGACGGGTTCTATTCCTTATCAAGTAGGTCGTTAAATCGGACCGGGCCGTCTCCATAATGTATGCAACATCATTGAGAGCACATCATCAAGTGTAAGCAAAGGCGGGGTTGGCCTATCTTTGAAAGAGGGAACGTCGATAATTCATTCTTCTTTTCAACGCTTTAACTCACCACTGAAAGCCTAGACCATATGAGCGTCGCAAACGCCAATGTCGTTGTTGTCGGGGGCGGCATAGTTGGAGCTTCCATCGCCTGGCACCTCTCATCCGAGACCAACGTCACCATTATTGCAGAAGATATCGGAGGAGTAGCTACACCAAACTCATTTGCCTGGCTCAACGCCGCTTCATCCGACCAGAAGTTTTATTACGATTTCCGTCTTCGTTCTCTTGAACATTGGAGAGAGATTGGAAAGGTCATTGATGATCTACCAATTCACTGGGGAGGTACAACAAGCTGGGATAAGCCACCCAAAGAGCTTGAAGAGGAACAGAAGAATCTTACTTCATGGGGATATGATGTTGTTCGTGTTGATAAATCTGAGATATCTCAACGTGAACCCCATATCGAAGAGAGCATTCTTCCCGAATGGGGTCTTGGTTATGATGGAGAGGGGGCTCTTGAAGCCGAGATAGCTGCTCGCCAGCTAATCACATTATCAAAAGACAACGGCGCCAAGGTCATTGAAACCAGAGTCAAAGGTTTCCAAAAAGCTGATGGCCGGATCAGTGGTGTTGTCCTTTCTTCTGGGGAGGTTATTCCCGCTGATCACGTCGTCGTTGCCGCTGGGTTAGGAAGTGTCTCACTTCTTGCATCCGAGAACATAAAGCTGTCCCTTACAAGCACATCTGGTCTTCTCGTGAATACAAAACCGACAGATAAGAGACTGATCAATGGCGTGGTCAATGCTCATGAGATGCACATACGTCAAACACTCGAAGGTGCTGTACGTTTTGGTGCAAGCTACGCCGGAGGAGACTTGGGAGAAGATCCAGAAAGGACGGCGCTTAACCTCTTTGCAAGGCTACAGAAATCAGTATCTGGAGGGGATGAGCTTGAGTTTAGTCACTACACTATTGGACATAGAGTACTACCGGAGGATGGGCTGCCGATTCTTGGAGAAACTGGTTTAGATGGGCTTAGTATTGCTGTGATGCACTCTGGGGTCACTAATGGAGCTCTTGTTGGGAAGCTATTGAGCAACAAGATCTTACATGGAGAAACGGATCCCATTCTCGACAACTTCCGGCTCGATCGCTTTGCTTGAATCTTGGTGGCCTATGAGCATAGTTGTCTAACACAAATACCATGAATTCTGGTGGCATATGACTGAGTCTGAACAATGCATTGCCATACGATGGAGTCCTCCAATTTACATCTGGAGGCAATATAATGAGATAATAAATAGAAATATTTGTTGTTCGAACGTTTGCCTTCGCCACCTGGCGCTTCTTATCTGCAATTATCTCTTTATAGTCTGGATAATTGATACCCAGTTCCAAGTTATTCGTCTCTAGAAGTTGCTTTCCCATGAGCAAACCAATCGACGCAGGGTTATTTTCACTTCTCACTCTCTCCCAGTATTCGACCTCTGCGTACCATGGTTCCTCATCCTCTTCGTTCTCATTCCCGTCGTCATCATCCTCGCTGAAACCCATTTCTTTCCAAAGATCAAACAACTTTTCTTTGAAGTAGCATTGAGCAAGGTCAATTATGAAGGGAATCTTGGAGTTTTGGTCGACCATGACATTGCGAGGCCCACTATCTTGGAGTATAATACCACGTTTGTTGATTTCGTGTGATGCATCAACTGCCTGTTGGACTATTGCGTTCCATTCAGTATAATCTGACGGGGTTGGAGGAAATGTAGCTAGGTCCCATAAATTGAACCCCGGGATGGCTTCCATGAGAATTCCATAAACACTGAGATAATCCTCCGAGTCTGACCGCTCCTGGTCTTTGAGCGCATCAGAATCGATCATGGGTGATCTGAGACGCACATGGGCGTAGAGTCGCGGTATCGACTTTCCCTGAAGTTCTTCCAGTTGTTTATATGCCTCGACCTCACTCTTGAAGTGCTGGTGAGCTTCGTACCATAGTGCTGCTTCAAATCTTGCCGTGGCATCGTCACATTTGACATCAGGATTGTCTTGATCGAAACGGAAATCAGATGCAACGGGTGGTATCAGCGCGTTTCGATACTCCTCTTCCACCTCTTTAACAAAAGGGCCCATTTTCCCTTGACGCAAAAACGATCGATAAGCAGCTTCGTCTTGGCTTCGACATGGGCTATATTCGCCATCCAATATGCGGAAGTGAGTACCAAAACGACGGTCGTAAAGCTTAAGGATTGCAATAGAACCAAGACCTGAACTGGTTTCGAGTGTGACTTGCATCACAGGAGACATGGTCTCTGTAATCAGTTTCGTTATGTTTATCCGGATTAATTTTGAGGCAGGCAGGAGATCGCTGCAGCTTCGAAGTACATCTAACTCTAATGAGTTACCCGATTGGTATGAGACAAGATTTGGTTCGCTGGGTTCAATAATGATTAGTATCTTTATGGTAGGGATGTCAGTAGTAACTTACGACGCCATGGTGTGAGGACATATGGTCTGAGGAGCATGAGGGTGCTGAATGAGCGTGGGTTCGCCCCCTCATTATTTTCTCTTTTGAGGCATTACAGCTGACTCAGCAGTTACTAACAGCATAGCCAGCGATGCGATTAAAAACATGACATTTATATACCGTAAAAATTCAGTAAATTAGCCACGCCCTATAGATACCTTTTCCCTAAGAAATCCTAATACTTAGTATAAATTATAGATTCTTGTTTCTATTTCAGCTAATTAATAACCTAGATATAGGTAAAAAGAATCTACGAGGCGTGGCTAATTTACTGAGTTTTTACAGTAGCCGGCTTGCATAGAATTCAAGGTAGGGAACTCCGGCTTGAGGCTGTTGAATAAGAGGAGCAATTGTTATCGACTCCCTATTAAGTTGCTTACTCGGCACTATCCTTCTGATTGGCTACATCGTATCACGTCCAAGGCTGTCACTTACTTTATGAGAAATTCTAACCAGATTTGAAGACAAGCGTCTTACCTGAATGAAACCCTAACGGTGGATTGGCTCACCAATAAGGATACAAAGAAGTCACCAACTACAAGTTCCGAAATACAACTTCTGCAACTGTGGGTTAAAATTTAAACGAATGATGTAGCTACAGGGCTTTCAAATTTCCGTCCGCAAGTCTCCTCAAAGCCAGCCTTTGCTATTCTTAAGGGAACGAATCAACATAATCCTAGTAACCCTTCCAGTTGTACTCTCGGCTCTTTAGCCAGAGGCCTTATAGCACAGGCAGTTGCTGCAACCAGATGGCCTCTTCCTCTGGGAGTATCTAAAGACACAGTTGCCACGTGCGTTGACCTTGCACTGTTTGTTTCCGGGACACTGCGCGTGGGTACAGTTTCTTCGAGGACGGCTTCTAGTGTAGCACTTGGTTGCACGAGATTCAAGAACTGTCAAGACATCGGTATCATCCTCCTCTTCGTCTTCATCTTCTTCAGGCTCCTCTCGCTTGTAAGCGAAGACTTCGGCATCTGCTGGGGTTAGCTTATGACACAACATGTGTTTAAGGGTGTAGATTATAATACCATCTCGCTGGGCAATGTCTACTCCTGAGTTCTCGGCTTCAGGGGCTGCGAGAGCAACTGAAGCTGCTCCCGAGACAAGAAGAAGAAGAAGAGTCTTGGGGAGGAATTGCATTGTGATTGTTGAGGAGGTGAATTTATTGAATGAGTCTGTGATGTCTTGCGGTTGTTCTCTTGGAAACTACGGCGGAATGGACTGGTATTTAATACTTTTTGGTTTGAAAATGCTGTTCTATCTCTTTGCACATCTCGCCCCCAATGATCAAAGTACCTATCTTGATGATCATCTACTTATGAAACCAATATTGTGGGTGAAATGCTGACAATGCAGGTCGTAAACGCCAGATGGTGGAGATGAAGGAAATGCATGTAAGAAATTGTTGCGGGGGATGAAGCCGTGATTGATTGGGGTGAGTACATGATGTGATCCAGCCAGATTAGTCGGCAGTTACAGCCAAATTGAGAAAGGCGAGGCCCTTTCTGTAATGCTCATGGTGACTGATCGGCGCTTCGTACAACAGAAATGTAACATGTACTACCCTCAGCCGCAGCCCAGCATCCTGAAGGATTTGAGGCAAATAGTGAGACATCTGCTTTCTCTACGCATTGATTTTGCCAAGAGATGTGCGTCGAGGATCCCTGTGGCATGACAAGACGGAACTCGGCAGCCGACGTGATGGTTGTCTACTTACGGTAGTGCATGAAGTTTTCGGAACCCGAGCGAATGCATTTGGCCATTGTAAATTCCAGAAATACAAAATTACAATTGCATTGACATAACGGCTCTTAGTATTATATTCCCCGATTGGAGGTTTACCTTTACGTGTATTAGTCTGAAATCCGACATAAAAGTCACATCGTGAAGCTTCCAACTAGAGCATATACGAGATGATCCTGATCCACCTTTGAAAACAACAACCCAAGTACAACAGGAAGGTCGCTAAGGCTGTGCTGAGGGATAAACATAACGGTTCCACTATTGTGCTGCATGAATACGGTGTTGCCAGTTAAAACGTGGTAGAGTGTCTGTCATGTGTTGTTACTGGCGTATTTGGTGTATATATGCGTGCCTGCCAAGCAGTGTCAGCTTACAAGGTTACACGATCCACAGGGCGAGTTGAATGCTGTAGCTGCCCAGCTGCCTAAGGATGACGTACCTGAGCTCTCAGGACATAAATGCTTCCCCGCTTTAGGCCCAGGATAAGAATCAACAACTACACCAAAGTAATCTCTTCTTGGCAACAACAACAACAGTCACAGCAAAAATGTCTACCGACAAAGATCAGCTGCTCAAGAGGCTGTGCCCTGGCGATTTATCTGCTAACCAGCAAGAGAATATCGACCATGTACGCATCCCCGGTTCATGCCAATCCTTTCTCGAAGACCCAAAAACAAGAGAGTGGCTTTCTTCCGATTCTTCACCCTTGCTATGGCTTTGGGGACCATGTGAGTCTATCCCGGACATTTTCCTGATGAAACCTTACTAACGCATTTCAGCTGCCACTGGTAAAACCTTCTCATGGTCAGTTAAAGCGTCCTCGTAAGAGGGACACTTGCTAACCCTGGTAGCTCTCGTCTCGTCGATCATATTAGCAAAAGCCCCGAACACAAGACTGATGCAGTCGCTTGTGTCTACTTGTCGGAGAACCACAAACAGTATAACTTGGCCGACTTCGATCATGCTTTGACGTCCGTTGTGAGACAGCTCGTATCACAGTTGCCCAGCGCATCTGGGATTCCTCAGCAACTAGCGGAGCAGGACGACATTCCATATCCCGGCCAAGATGAACATGTCCAACTCCTACAACAGATTGCTTCAGAGTTTGGCAAGGTATTCATCGTTTTTGATGGAGCCAATAGCACCAAGGCCTCGGCTTTGGAAGATCTCATGCTTGCCATGAACCCCGATACTTCGAGCCCTACATTTCGTCTTCTCTTCACAAGTCGTAACGCGCCCCCTCAAGATTTCACGCCATCATACCACGTTCTTGACATTCCATCGCGTGCCCAAGAGAATGATGTGCAACAGTACATCACCCAGGCGTTGCCTCGCACCTTGGACAAGGAGCTGTCCACGCACCCAAAGTTGATTGAAGACCTGGTTCAACTTTTTGATGGCCGGTAAGTCTCGTCAAAGCCATTTACGACAACGCTCTAACATCATTAGATATCTTCCTATCCCCGTTTGCCCTGAAGAGAAGCCCACGCCAGAGTTCAACTTCCTGGACAACCTCAACCAACTTACAACTCACTGCAAGAGTGTACCCACCTCTGACAAGATCGATGCCTTTTGCGAAGCCAGCCTGAAGAACTTGGGCGAGGTTGAAATGTGCATTCTCTATCATACTGTGAGAGCTTCAGAAGCCGGCTACATTTTCACCATACCCATGGCCATTGAAGCACTGAATGCATGGCAACTCCATCAACCTCTCAGCAAAGAGCAAGTCACCCGCGCTTGTCAAGGCTTGATCTTCTGTGGAGAACATGACGATTCGCTGCACATTCAGTCTCCTCTTCTCGGCGACTATCTGAAAGACAAAGTTGGGACCAACTACGACAAGCGGAGTATCAGTGCTTCACTCCGATACCTGGCATCCGACACTTTCGCCACCGGCGCTTGCAAATCATCTGCCGCTCTCAAAGAGCGCCTGCAAAAGAACAGATATCTCTGGTACGCCGCCAGAATGCTTGGCCCTACCCTGGCCAATGCCGTTCCAGAAACACTCGTCCAAGATTTCATGCAGCTCTCGACCAGCAAAGGATCAATCGAATCATATTTGCAAGCGGCTGAGGCGTGGCCCTACGAAACTGAAGCCAGTTATGATGAACATGAGAAAGATGAAGAGCGCTGGAAATGCTTTACGCCAGGGCAGACTTCACTTCATCTTGCTGCTCACTTGGCTGCTCCAGACTATTTGATTGATGCATTGGTAGGTCATGGAGAGGATCTTGAGGCCCAGGATAAAGATGGGCGGACCGCCCTTCATATTTCTGCCGAGATTGAAGATGACAACAGTACTATGCGGGCTCTTTTGAGTGCTGGTAGCAAGGTTTCAGCTACGGACAAGCAAGGAAACAAGCCTTTGAGTGTTGCTGTCTCCTGTGGGAGTCTCGCCTCGGTCAAGTTGCTGTTGGAGAACGGGGCCGATCTTAGCGATCTCGATGAAGAGACTCTGGAGCAATGTGGACAGGAGAAGCCAGAGATTGCAACCTATTTGAGGGGCCTTGGCATTGAGGTGCCAGAGGATGACGAGGACGAGATGGAAGATTAGACTTCATTCATGTGTGTGTGTATTGTTTGATGTCGGGGAATTCCTGTAAGAGGACAAGGGTGTCCTGATAGCTACTCTTATCGCAAACTAGCTACATTGCGAAATAAGAAAAGTTTCTATGAGATCGATCGGCTTCATTTATGTCTAGTTGTGTATGGTTATGTGGCTGAAGTCGTGAGTTGAACCACCGGATCAACAATAGATTTAACCCTCGTTGCTCTCAACCTGCGTTCCCACGTCGATCTTGAGTTGCTTGGATTAGTCTCTCCAATGCCTCACGATCGGCCTCCTCATTGAGGTCCTCCAATTGCGATGGACTTCCCACCAGACTCTCCTGCATATGATAGACGACAGGCTCACTTCCGCTGGCCTTTGCGTATCGCCCACACAAGGGCTCGGTACAAGACTTTGAACTATGTCGAAAGAAGAGTGACCAAGACATGGTGTCAAACTTGAAATCCTGTAAGCCAGGGAGTTTGTCGCGGATGCTGTCAAACATTGTGTACCATCTCAAGTCGTTCGTATACCAGACCGGCATAGTAGGAGCTCGAACTTCCGAGATACCAATGCGTGGATTGTAAATGGGTGGATTGTACTGACCCGCGACTCTCCTCCAACCAAGCAAGCTGACCTCCTGATTCGCCAAGTCAGGCTGCCGGACGAGACAGTGTGTTGCTATGGAGCAGCGATGAAGGTGGAGACTGGTCAGGGACTTTTGCTCAAGCACCCAGGCGAAGTGATCTTGATGAAGAATTGTATAGTAATCCAGAGTAAGCTTCTTCAGTCGGCCGAATGATAGTCCCTCGAGATTGAATCCACTCGGGATGTAGTCGATGTTGGAAAGAGTCAACTCAATAAGCTGCTCGGCAACCGAAGGCAGCAATGTATTTTGAAGATGTGATACAATCCCATGTCTGCTTTCTTCCAAGATCCGGCGCATTTCACACGTGACCGAAATGTGCAGGCACTGGATATTTCGTAGTAGGTTGTCGGTTAGATGTTTGGGCAGGGCCATATCTTCGAAGTTGTCCAAGATTAATTCGGTTATTACGGTTGTATTCGGACAAGACTCTCGCCTTCTCATGGCCTTTGAGATGAAATCAAGAGTTCCATTTCTTGTAATTGCTCCTTCAGGTGGTCCGTCGTCGAAGTAGCCATGCATTGATCCACCAAAGCAACGATATGAAAACCGTACATCAATGGAATCAAGATTCGGCATATTGCAGATACGATTAATTGCTTTTTTATATTCAGGCCATTCACCGTCTTCAACCTATAAAGCAGGCAAGGCTGAAGTGTCGCATATCCCGTCAACATCTCGAGGGACCGTTTCGATAGCCACTCGCTGAGCGGCATCTCTGATGG
The DNA here is from genome assembly GCA_013623715.1 of Fusarium verrucosum. NCBI lineage: Eukaryota > Fungi > Ascomycota > Sordariomycetes > Hypocreales > Nectriaceae > Fusarium > Fusarium verrucosum. The sequence continues at coordinate 15,958 of JABFFJ010000414.1, read as the reverse complement.
AATCAGTCTCCAACAAACGCTTCCACGAGTCAAAGTTCTCTTTCATCGTCTTGTTGTTTTGCCACAGCGTGATGGTCTGGAAAATGTGCTCCGTAGCTAGATCGTTCCATCGGCGACAGACGAGGCGGATTGGCAAAATATCAACGATCCATTCATTGTCCATACGTTGTTTCTGTCTTTTGGTGAGGAGAAAGCTGAAGATATGGCTCAGAGCCTGGCTGGGCACGTCTGAATCCATCGTCGAGTGATGCGTGGGTGGAAGAGAAATTGGCATGTGAGGTGATGAGGAGTGTTACTGGAGGTGAACAGAATGATTGTTGGATACCTAAACAAACTCTACTTTACTCAGGTACAATGAGATTGGTCAGATGATTCTGTTCTCACGTCTGCCACTGCCAGTCAAGTTGGTGATGTCACTGCCAATTGAATCCTATTTAGGCAGCAGGCAAACCAAAGAGCGAGCACCTTGGATCAATTAAAACACAACGGAAATAAATTCATCCTTAGATCACTATGCGTCTTCTGAAAAGTTTCGATCAAGATCGTATTATGAATATTGACTAATGCGGTTTCTAACACGCGCTGCAAACCATAATGGTGTCTTTCGTTCTCGTCTTTCCAATACCCCAAAACCAGGCTAAGGATGCACCAGGGAAACCAAACGTGGAAAAGCCTCCAGCCAGGGAGGACCCAGTTCCCAATTATTAAGATCACATGCAATAGCTTCAAACTCTGGGCTGACGCAGACCTGGCCATCCTTGACGGCCATGAGAGGACATCCTGGTGGCCATTTAAGTTGCAGAGACTCGAGATAAATCTTGACGGAATGTCTTGACTTGATACGTGGATTCGTGCAGAGAAAATCGCGAAGATCGGGCCAGGGGATGTAATCAATGCTCACAGGATGAGGATAAGTGTTTTGAACCTCGGTTGGGAGCAACCACGGCGGTACATCCTTGAGAGTCATTGGATCAGGATGTAAGCGCCACTATCAAGGTTAGCATGCAGCAAACAATGGAGGAGACAAACATACCCTCATGAGACGATACGCAAAGAAATACACCCCAAACAGAGTCTCCACACTAGCCATCTCGAAACCTTTGAGAAAGGATGTAAGAAAACATGTAACTGCATTATCGCCGTATGAATGAAGCGACAGGTTAGGCAGCTCAGGGTTTCTCGGTAGGGATCTCGCATGAAGGGGATCCTTGGGGAAAGAAGCATGTGTCTCGTAGAGTATTGCAAAACTTCGATACTCTAGACAATCAGATTGTGAGTGATGCTGAACTCCACATCGACAATCCACATGCGACGGTGTAGGAAATAAGCTTGACATGAGATCCGGAACCTCGGTAGGAATCTCATGCTCTGCACATGGCGGCCCAGCTCGTCGGCCTGCGGGGAAGCCTGTTGTCTCAGCTGTGGTGTCCATCTCATAGGCCTCACCAGGGGTTGTCGACGGACCAGGCCTCTGTGATCTCTGCTGGGAAGCAACCAGATCAGCACCGAGCTGGGGCAGCGTACGCAACTGAGCAGAAACAGTATCGAGATTCTTTCGAATCTGTGCAATGTCGGCTTCCATTCGTTCCATGCGCAACTTGTGCTCCTGTCGATTCTCTCTATGCTTGACGCGATCAGCCAGACGCTTCTGGCTCATCTGAGCCTCTGTGCGGACCCGTCGCTTGGACGAGCCGCTAGGTGGAGACGCAGACATAGAAAGTGATGACTAAAAAGGGAGATTGCTTTTTATCAAGGTTTCCACTGTTTTGGGCGAGGGTTGTGAGTTGTGTGTGAGCTGAGGTTGGTTGTTGAGTGATCAGAAACAAAACCCAACCAACTCAAGGTAAAAGGGGGCGCGTCGACGTCGACCAGTTAAATAGACTCGAAGAAGGGAAAGGCTAAACTTGGCAGCAGAGGCACTGCAGAATATGTACATAGATACAGTACATACAGGGCACTAGGGCGTTGCGTTTGGACTGGGTGCTTGTAGGTGTGATCTAGGTTGTGAAAAAGGAAACAGTCGAATCATTGCAAAGCGTTGAATTTCTTTCTCTTGGGGTGTGCGAGTTTCTGTGACGGGACCCGAAACGCGGGGTAGAGCCGAGATGAGCACCGGATTATTCCTTATTAGTACTAGCTCTGCCGAGGTTTGGCACGTCTGTTGGGGAGGATTTGTTGACGATCGGAGAGTGTGATTGGTTAGCTGCAAAGATTATCAGGAACTTGATAATTGACAGTTGAAATTTATATAGATTTATACCTGGTATTTCTCTATTTTGCCAATTTACCCGGTTTAGAGTAAGTCTCAGGTTTGTCTATGGTGCAAGGGTGAGAGTAGCTCAACAAATTAGGCATGATCGACATACCCTGCAGTCAGCATCAAGAACTAAACTAAATAAAGATTTTCTCAATTTCTGGAATAAATTATACTTTTCAATATTCAAAGAAGCGATCTTTCTATGTTTTGGTCTTTTCTACACATTTTAACGCATCGAAACGTAAGAAACAATCGCTTGGCGCTTAAACGTTGAGAAATACATGACTTACATGAACTAGGTAGCTAGAATGGTAATTCAGTTCCAAACTCAGCCAATGAAACCCGATTCGCTATTTCCCGTTGAATATGTCCCCCACCATGAGCAACAATACAACAGCAGTCTTGGTAAGATCCTTATGAACCATAGATCACTAGCCTTGCGCACTTCAGAATCAATCTTGGAGAATGGTTGCGAGATTAGCTTCACTTTGGTGAGCAAGAGACTTGAAACTCAGAAAATTATCCATGTGTTAATAGACCTTATAACTAACTACTCAGCTACAAAGAGGCCCCGGGAACTTAATCCTTCACCACGAAAACTTCTCCCCAGTAACCTTCTCAGAAAACTCCCACAGCTTCTCAGCCTCACTGCTCGAAACAGATAGCGGCGTCGCCGCAGTGCTAATCTGACAATCAGCAAGAAAAGCTCCATAATTCTCACTACCCTCTTGAGTCTCTCCAACACCGTTTGCAAGCTTCGGATCCAGCGCAGCAACAAGACTAGTCGAAGCCCCCGCGCCCACCGTCTTACGAGCCCACATTCCCGCTGACTCCATCTTTAAAGCTGCGTCTATCGTCTCCTTGGGAAAGTTTCTTGCCAATTCAGTAGTCATGATAACACCAGGATGAACAGAAAGTGTGAGAATCCCGTGCTTTTCAAACAGCCGCTTGTTAGCTCCAATGCCAAAGAGCACGTTGGCAACCTTGCTGCGGTTATAGCCGTCCAGAGGAACATAGGCAGTTTCCTCACTGTTGGTGTATCCCCAGAGCTGGAAAAACTCATAGCTTGGCTGCTCCTCCTGGGGAAGGTCCTTGTTCTTTTTGTCAAAGTTCATATCGCTCCAGCGCATGTTTGATACCGTAGGAGATCCAGACGAAACATTGACGATTCGAACTGATCCTTTTGGCTTGCCTTCAGTTGCCTTGATGAGCTTGGGCATGATGAGGCAGCTAAGAAGCCAGTGGCCAATGTGGTTGGTTGCGAGATGCATCTCAATGCCCTCCTTGGAGAGAGTGCGTTTCTGAACGCCCATGACACCAGCGCTGTTGATCACCATGTCGATGGTAGGGATATCAGACCAAGAGAGAACCTCTTTTGCTGCACCTCGAATAGACTCTTGGCTAGAGAGGTCTACCTCTAAAAAACGGTAGTCAACATTGGGGAACTCTGCCTTGAGTGCATCGAGGCTCTCCTTTGTCTTGGAAGGGCTGCGACCGGCGAGGATGAGATGAGATGGAGAATGGGTAGCCTTGATACTGTTAGACCGGATGACGAAGAAAGTAGATCACTTACCAAAGCATGGGCAGTTGCGAATCCAATGCTGTCACGGCTGACTCCAGTGACGAGAATGGTTTTGCCATGGATGCCATCAGCAAAGGCATGAGCAACATCAAAGGCTTCGGTGTCAGTTCCAAAGTTTGAGTGGGTTGTAGAAGCCATGATGGGATAAGGTTAAAGATATTTGAATGGAGATTGAGTTGTGCCAATTGTGTTTCTTGATGTGACTGTGCTTGATGTCTGCTTCTTTCAGTTCTGACGGCGGAAGACCTCTCTATTTATGTTCAACCGGCTCTAGGTAGACTGAATATTCGCAGTATTTCCAACTTCACTCACGATCCTCCAATAGAAGACTTACTACTCGATTTGGAAACCTAGCAACTGTCAGTTGTAGATCCTTATGCAAATATCAACCAATAAGAGACTTGCTACCATATTTGGGTAGACCAGATCACGAAGCAGGGATCTCATTGGTCCACTATCATTCACGGAGTTAACGGAATTGTTCCATTTGTCCTTAACTCCATTCTCTATTCCAGATCAACCACATCAGTCCATAGCTTCCGGCCCTGTTCGTCATGGATAACATTCATCCATGGAAATTTGACCACGTAATCCTTTGCCTCGTCCCATGTCAAAATGCCAAGTACCGATGATTTCTCGCGGAGTTTCTGAATCATCCACTCCCGATCATCCTTTTCGCAAACTGTAATTCCTCCCAAGATTAGAAGCCAAAAAGAAAATTCTGTTTCATGGCAGTCCAGCATTCCTCCCAATACTTCCTTAACCAAGGTCGCAACAAACCCTGACTTAGCCAGAAAACGTTGTTTACCATGCCAGTGAATTGACATTAGGAATAGTGACAATCCAATGTGGTAGGCAGACTGAATGTCCCGTATGGCTCTGGATTCTCTTATCATTCGAAATCGAAGGATTCGGTAGCAAATAGACACCAAAACCTCTTGAAACTCAACAAGATCAAGAGGTTTCTCATCGCTGTGGTTGTTGAATAGCCTGCAAAAGCCGGTAGTGTCGAATAATGCCTTTTGAAGGACGAATCCAAGCCGGTTCTGTCGGATGGAGTATAAATCTGAGTCACCTTCTAATAAAAATCCCCGAGACTCGAGGGTGTTCTCTATCTGATGCATGTGATCTCGATGAAACAGTGAATGTCCACCGTGTTGCATCGTGAACATAATATCAGTCCTTCTAAATATTAGTTTTGTAACGAAAGATACAGTCAGAACACTCACCGACATATCTTGAGACTGATAATATTGTCTTCAATTGCTTCCAGTCCCCCCCGAAGATCTACGATTCTTTTCAGACCATGCATATGGGTTTCAGCTGCAGAGTAATGCCCTGCTCCTTGCTCTTGATTGATAAGAGCCAAGACGACAGAAAGCGTATGATCAGATAAAGCATCCTTGCTATTAAGCCTTGTTTTGAGTTGATCGAGGGTCTGTGACAGGGAAATCAGATATGTTGGACTGGTATAACCTGCGCCGAGATACGTCTCATTTGAAGCCCGCATCACTGCTAGGGAGCAATCGTATGCTGTGATGTATTAGTATTAGTAAGAAATACAATGCATGACATACAAGACTTGTCTTGAAACATTATTTTAAGCCATTTGGTCTTGTCTTGTTCCAGAGAGAAACCAAGCTGAATAGGATACACGACGCCACTGGTCAAGTTGAAAACTAATCAAGTCAGCAGATAGCATAATGATATAAACACGACAACTCACAATCATCAATAGCCTTACCAGCAACCTTGGTCACCGGCACAGGAAACGGGAAATTGAAAAACTGAGTTGCGAACGGTCTGGCAATCTTTTGGTGTTCAACAACCTGGTTTATCCTCGAAGGTCGATGGAATGTTTTTCCTGCATTTTTCCCCTTCATTACATGACGACGCATAAGCTTTTTGGACTTTTTGTCGGCGTGTAAGCCATCCACAAAGAAAAAGGTCTGCTCCATTTTGGTGTTATATGCAAGAGTGAGATTTGAAAATGTCAGCGTAAGCACTCTTTTGGGATAATAGGCCACGTGCCTGTGGGTAGCCTAACCAATTTGCTGTACGAGAAGCCTGAAACCTGGAGCTGATGTATTGCTCTACAGATATAAAATATTTCATCTATTGAAAGCTTATTACATATCTCACCCAAATAGATTAGACAATTCAAAGTTCATAAAATAAGCATACACAAACATCTTTCTGTTCATCATTCGTCTTTTCATTTTATCTACATATGGTCTCGACATTAAGTCTCTCATATCTCATAATACAAACTTTACAAGTTATACATCCTACATGGAAACGGCACCACATGGACTACCAGCATGGCTGTGGCTATGAGTGCTAGATCGCTTGAGAACCTGAGCAATCTCAGCGTCCCACCGTCGAGTGTTGTGAGTCACCTTGGGCAGACTCTTCCAAGACTTGGCATAACGAGCAACTGAGTTCGCAATAGCCTGGGAACAGACCAGGAAAGCCTCCTTGCTGAGATTGTTGATGTCATCGCCAGCCTTGTGGTAGTTGATATCGTAAGCGACACCAGCTTCACCGCCAAACATCTTGGCCTCGTCCTCAGTCTTGATTACCTCGGCGCCGGTAAAGAGGCCACCAGAGGGAATGCCGTTCTCAATAAAGGCAGCATAGTCGGAGCGGCCATCGAACTCAGAGGGGACGGAAGAGAGACCCTTGTTCTTGAAGAAGTTCTCAAAGTCCTTCTCAATCGCATCGGAGCCAGCAGGGCCGCTGATGTTGAAGGCGCTTCCATCACCGTCATAGATACCATAGATGAAGTTGGGGCTGGCAATCTAAATATTTGTAAGTATTTGATCTTACTGCGAAGGATTCTGTATCTTACCATGTCGAAGTTGAGGTAGGCTCGGATCTTGGCGACCTCGGCGTCAGAACCGTTGATGCTGTTCATGTACGCATATGAACCAAGAAGACCAAACTCCTCAGCACTCCAGAAACCGAAACGGACAGCATTCTTGACGCGGTACTTGGTAAGCGCCTTGGCAACGGTGAGCATACCAATAATTCCAGAGCCATCATCGCTGGGATTGTTAGTCGTGAATCTGAACAGGGCGAGGGAACTTACTTGATACCAGGGCCGGCATCAACAGAGTCAGTGTGGCCTCCAACGACAAGAACATTGTCGTGATCACCCTCCTTGGTCTCGGCAATAACGTTAAAGGTGACACGGTTCTCGACGACGGCATCGACATTGAGGTCAACAGTGACATCGCCTTCCTTGATCTTGGCAAGAATTGCTTTTCCATCCTCTTGGCTGATACCAACAGTGGGAGCAAACTCGCCAAAGGGCTCGCCAAGAGTACCACCCAACTCGCCGGGGACATTGTTATAAATGATAACAGCAGCAGCTCCCGCGGTCTTACCGTTGGCGGACTTTTCAGCAAAGGTACACTCGCCTCGGAGGACGAGAACAACGTTGCCCTTGGACTCAGCAGGGAAATCACCAGCCTCACATCCAACGTTATCGACAACCACAAGAGGTCCAGAGGCTTCACCAGCAGGAGTGTAGGTCATGATGCCTGCCTCAATATCTTCTCCCTCAACCTTGAGAGAAGCGGTACCAGCCGAGTACACCTCAGTGAAGGGCTGCTTCTTGACATTGTAGTAGTTGGTCGCCTTGAGTGTGTTGTAGAGGAAGTCGACAGTAGCATTGTGACCAGCTCCGCCAAAGACACGTGTGTTACCGTTGGCCGCAGCAATGTCATTCAGCTTCTGGGCACCGGCCATGAGATCCTTGATGTTGACATCCTTCTGGAGCTTGGCCTCGTTGACGAGGGGCTTGGTGGCGCTGGCCCCTAGGGCAAAAATAGGGAGGGAGAGAGTGGTGAATCTCATCTTGATTGCTCTTAAAGATGACAACTATCGGGAGAGAAGTTGAGGGGATTCTTTAGAGGGAAATAGTTGGTATTTATGCAAGGGCAACTAATTTAGGTCTTACTCTTGGTATCCAAGCTCGTCACAATGCAACGCAACAGAGCTCATACCATTTAGTGATAGCTTCTGCACGGCACTTCTGCGTAGCACAATATCCCACGAACCAATGGCTATTAAACTCAAGCCACGGCGCGGAGCCAAAAGAGGCAGTTCCAGGGATATTTAGGCGATCTAATCTTGGCGGTTGCAGTGCTTCTCCGCAGGAACTGCCTCTTCCAGGAACTAGCGCCGTCTCAAATCCCACGTCGACTGGAACTTTTGGAGTATTCACCGATTTGGCCTATGTTGATAACGGCAGGTCGCAAGGATAATGAGCCTTTGAGATAGGCACATCAAGATGGATCATGGCTAACCTTGTATTAAGCATCATTCTACGCTTGTTCGTCGTCATAGCAGGGGTCCGAGGGAGAGGTCAGAGAGCGTCTATCTCTACAGCCACCGCAAATGACATGACGATCTTGTTGGGCGCAATGATCCTTCGCGTAGTTACATTTTCCCCCTCTTCTGCTTCTGTCTAACCCCAGCCAAGACAATTCGGACATGCCTGTTTGGATTGTCTAGAGTTATCTCACCGGTTCTTTTGCCTTGTAAAAACATGGGTCAGCAGGGCTTGAGATAAGAACCTTGTTATCAATTGAGTTATGCCACAATCTTAAAAAAAATTAAGATTATTACTAAATTTGTGACTGTTATCCAATCTGTGATGACGATCTCACTATATTGAGAAGATAGATTTGGGTGTGCTTACCAACGATCGTATGTTGCAGTGCGTTGAGGAAATGCATCCAAGATAATTGAAGAAATGATCTTCCTGTTTGTCGGAGGAGGCTTTCGTGTAGCCCAGCCTTGTAAGACGAATTGACTTTGTGGATGCATTTACTGGAATGTGCATAAGCATTGCAGTTGAGGCGATCGCGGGTTTACCAGCACAACAGTTGAAATATCCGTGATGGTTTTGCAAAAGTTTAATTTTAGAATGATCTACATACCCGTTAGACAAACTTTAGGCGAGTTAGCTGATCGAGACTCTGCTGCTCAAACTTTAAACTCCTCTCAAACCTTATTTCTCTTCTCATGCACTGCTCGTGGGCATTCGATGGTATCTTGGAAGCTCACACAGGAACTTTACCCCCGAAATAGTCCTGGAACAATATAGATAATGGTTTTGTGGTTTAAAGCTCTGTTTTAGGGCCGTTTCTGTCATTGCTCCATTCGTGTCGTGATTGCATCGACAACTTGCCAACATGGCTTGCCAACTTTAAACGAAAATCTGTAACAAACGAATTGATTTATTTTTACACCGTGTATTCTACAGAGCTTTCGGTTGCATCTCATTTAGATCGTGAGATCAGGCTATGAGACCATACTGTGAAGACTGGCGGAGACCTGGCTATAGAGCAATCAGGATCCTTCAAGACTCCTCACGTTTGTCCTACACTCAACATCTAAACGAGCATGAAATAGAGCAAATAGGAATATCCCATACGCAAATGACCTTCCAAGTAGTAAGCCGGTATGACTCATCATTCATGTAACGGGGCAGGCATCGAAGCAAACCATTTATGTTACATGTAAGATCTAAGGCAGCAACGCCGAACAAGATCATCACTCTTTCAACAAACACAATGGAAACTAAAGATGGAATCGCTCATGACAAGCCTAAACTCCCAATCGAAGTCATTCTATTCATCATTGAGCATTTGGTCAATGAAACTGAGGCTTGGCCCATCCTCCCCGCTTCACACTCCATCACAAAAACACTCCTCGCCTTGACGAGAGTCTCGAGGGAAATCTATCCCATCGCATGGAGATTCATATGGCGAAATTGTCTCTACATCGACTCGGGACCAAAGGCCCTCGAGTTTCACCGTTTCCTCTCTCAAAAGAGCCCAGTTACTGGTCGAACACCATGCGATGTCTACGGACCGACAAGACTCTTTCTCAGTCCCTTTCTTTCACCTAGTGACTCAGTCAGTCCCGCTAGTCCGGAACATTCGCCTGCATCTCCAGTATCTTATTCAAGTCCCCCTCATGAAGATCTCGATCCGACCGACCTTGACCCAATCGACCTTGGGCCATCAACATTTTATCACCACAGCGGATCTGACATTGAACCAGAATCCCTCGTCAAGGAGATGTACAACCTCGGATACCCTCCAAGCCCTCCCTCTACACGGATTGGAGACCTTACTACAGCCAAAGCTGTGAAAGAAATTCTCATCACTCTCGCACCAGTTCTCAAGGCCATCGTTGTTGACATGCCTCTGCGGTCTTGGTATCCTGATCATGACCCTCATGGAATTCGGAAACTCCTGAGACAGGGATTCGAAGCTCTGGTGAATATCGAAGAACTTACCAGCGTACGAGATGAACTCTATCTCACAACTGAAGATAGTCCCAATGAGGTCTGGATCAAATGGCCAAAACTTCGCCGTTTGGCTCTTTACAACGTCTTGGCCGACAGTGACTTTTGGAAAGACATGGCATCGTGTCCGCAATTGGAGATGGCCATATTAACAAGACCAGATTATGAATTCGAAAATGACATACAGCCACCTAACATCAAAGCACAGTGGTACAAGACAGTCAATAACATGAGTTGCTGGGAAAGCGTGAGTGATGGAATGATATACAGTGGACCAGAAATTACAATAGCCTTTTGTAACTGGATTCCACAACTTCCTAATTTTGAACGTCTGGTCCCCCAATGGCAAGCACTGGATCCCGAGAACCGGATCTGTGTTATCACCGTCCCGACAGACCCGTTGCCTCGTGAGAGAGGTGACTTGGTAGACGCGGATGCTTGGGCTGATGAGCCAATATGGACCAGTAAGGATCGCATCATGTCTCGGGCTTTGAACGGTACCCTATGGGGAGATGTCATGACGAAGAATAACTTTATGAGTTCAAGAAGAAAGGAGCCTGGTCTGGAGGAGGAGGCTCATACATAAATAGCAAATGGTCTGGCAGAAATAGAATGAATTCATGACGCAAAGCCACAAGGCCTAATGACTTCTATCTCTAGTCCTATTGCTACCAGTGAAACCCAAGACTTCCACGAAAATGTTGGCCATATTCTCACGGCCCCCCATGCCAGGAGAAATGTGCAATTTGTCTCTGGCTAGTCAAAGACAATGATTTGAGTGTATTGGTTCGTGGCTAGATAGGCTGCGTTTATTCCTCTTTCTTGATGAAGTTGTCATGGTTGTCGCGAGGGGCTCCAGTTGATAGGGTGTCCCTGAAGGGATAACCTTCCTCCTTGGCCTCGGAAATCTCCTCTCCATCGGCTACATGGAATTGAAAAATGAGTTTCTTTCCCGGATATTGACCTTGCAACATCTCGGCCATATCAAAAGCATGCTGTGGTACGTCTTTCATGCCCCATATGCCTCTACAGGCATGTGCGAAGTATCGGGGCTTGTCCTGGTGGATGGTGAGATCGGTCATCTCATAGACCGGACCCCTGGGGGTGTCGTATTCCTTGACCTCAATGCCAGTCGATGGTGAAATGAGGGGGACGGGATCCTCGGCACTGTTGAACCCTACCAAGTAATTAGTAAAAGGTGTGACCTTTCTCACAGAGGGCATACCAGAGGGCACCTCTCTCTTGAGAGATGGTTGGGTAACATGAACCTGCTCGGAAGCTGGCTCGCCGACAGGTCTGTCCGGCACCGAGACCTGAAGATGCTTCTGACGCCATTCCCGGAAGGAGGGCGAGGCCCCTTGACTCATATCCTGTTGTCCGGGGTTCTCATTGAACGGCCACTTTGGGGCTTTGCGGCCAAGACGCTCGACTAAAGACTCAGTTAGCATTGTGCGTTGTAGAATTGGATGGTAGATACTTACAGGTAGAGTTCCATGCGAGTCGGTGAACATGGTATTCGAAGAATACATGACCGACCTCCACGGTCCCCCGATCGTTCAGTTCCCTGGAGACCACCTGAACGCCCCGCGAGTAGCGGCGATCGATGGCTTCTCTATGGAACCCATTTCCATAGGCCCCCAAAAAAGCCGCAAAAAACTCACGGCGACCCTTGGGGTCGAGGGCATTGACCGTTGAAGGATCGGGAAAGACACGCTGGTTACTCATCGTGGGCTTGCGTGAATGAATGAGAAAGGTTTGAAGGGATGTTTGTGTAGATGAGTTTGTTGAAGTAAAAAAGAGAAGAGCTTTGAAATCAAAGTGGCGCTTTGATCGGAATAACGACACACTGCCTGCCAGCTGCAAACAATAACGACGTATTCGGCTAATGACTGGCCCTCGAAATCATGACCAGTTTGCTTCATCATGATTGGGTGTGCGTAATCCAGAATACAGTTATGACTGAATGTCGGGAATGGTCACGACGTCTGGCGTACGTTCTGCGAGCCTCGGGGAGTTTCTCTTCATTCACTGGTGATTGAGCTGGACACTGGTACTGTTTTAAGACAATACGACGACAACAATATTGAACCTTTTAGTGCCTGATAAGGGGAAGTAGTAATAAATGGAAGGATGGATTTGCTTTTAGTGAAATCGATGTGCATGTACGTTGTGGCGATTGAGAGAAAGAAACCAGATGAGGCTGCGGACACTCGTGATGTATCAGTTAACTGTATGATGATCTTGGATCTAACCTTTCTATACCTTCATCTTTCTTTGAACAAATGTCTCCACCCTGATAACTGTCAGAAGCTAAGAATGAGTCTCGTGGAGAGTGATGTACCGGCCGCCTGATGCAAATGAAGGCGGAATCGATTTATGCTTGTTCAAGTGCCTTTTATTCCCTTCATCCTGCGACGCCGGTCTGCCAAGCATCCTTACACCCCGTAGGTCGCCTTCACCCGTCTTCAACATCGAGTTTCTGTTAGATAGTTGTTTACGAATCTTTGATGTGCTCAGTTTGCCACTCAGACCAGCAACGAGAAACTGGTTCAGGGGTGGCCCTTTCGATGGCCAACGTTGAAATCTGAACACTGTACAAGATGCTAGGTGATGATGAAGGACCTTGAGTCACATTTCTTGAAGTTGCTGTGCAGTTCTGTTCGAGTTGTGTTCTAGAATCCAGCACTCCAAGCAGTTTTCGTCTGTGCGCTTGTAGGTATAGATGTTGCCAACTTCCCAGCTGTCTGCAACCTCTGCACACTTTCTCCAACGACCAACACGTAAAGTTCACTGTGATAACGCGAAATCCCATATCCTTTCCCCGGTACTAAGAGATAGCCACAGAAACGCCAAGATATGTAAATCAAAAGCCCTGAAACGATCCGCAGCGAAGAATCCGCCTTCTGGTCGACCATCGAAGCGCGCAAAGCCTGCCAACCCTGCTCCAGAATATGCGAAGCAGCTGAGGGAAGACCACCACGCTTTTACAAAGTCCAACATCGACAGTGTCGTCGGTCACCTTGACCGTCCTCCTGGGCAGGACTGGACACAAGCCCATGAGGATGTCGTGGATCGCGTATGGGAAAGCTCCATCCACAAAGAGTGTCATCGAGAGATGGTCGAATCTTTGACCAAATCAACGTTCTCATCTCATTCCCCATTTGGTGTCCTTCTTCAAGATATGTCTTCGTATCTTCCATATCACTCCGATAAGGTTACTTTCCTTTTCGAATGCGCTAGGACATCAGCCAGAAGGAAAGTCCAACCCTGCAGTGTTCTCAAAGAACTTCTGCGACGCTCTCGCTTCACTCATCGTCCACCCTGTTATAGGGGGAAACATAGACTCGTTATCTCTTCTTCTACAGTACTCCGTCATCTGTCGCACAGATGACCGCCGTCAATGGCCTCGGGGAAGTGGGAGTGCCTCTTGTCCTCTTTTGGATAAGATGCGCAAGGCAGCAGAGAAACTCAAAGGAGGTGAGTTCAAAAGGCCCATTACTGTCATTTTCAATAGGCTCAAAGATGAGTGCGGCGAAAATGGGGAGACGCCTCGAATTACAACTGCTCTTATGTACCATATCAGTGAGGCAGTCCGGAAATCCGATGAAAAGGGTCCCGTTGTCACACAGGATATGCTGGTCTACGGGGGTCTTCCCGTTTATCCTGTGTCCCTGTTCGACTTGAGAATTGTCATTCAAGCAATCAATGGTGTCACTTGGGATGATGATTTCTTGAACTGTACCGTTGAAGAGGCTTATCAAAGCTACAAGAAGGCTTCCAAGAACCAGAACGACCTTCCTACCATGAAGGACCTGCCGGAATACTTTGAGCGAGCTCACAAGAAGCTGCTTAGAGACTGGATGATAACCTCTCGTTATGATCCTGACTCGTATTCGAGTGAATCTGAGGAGTCTGAGGAGTCTGAGGAACATGACTCGGATCAAGATGACCGCCGACAGGAGATCTACGTTGAATCCGATTCTTCAGAATCTGAAAGTCGGAGCTCCGAGAATGAGGACGAGGATCAGGATCAGGAAGTGGACGACAGAATTCCCACTACCAATCGCCATTCCAGTTCCCACCCTCCTATTCGAGATAGTTCTCGCGTTGAGGGTACCTTTGAAGCGATCCATGAGGACGAGGATGAGAGTGAGAATGAAAATGAGGGCGACTGGATGCGCGATTCCATTCCCTCTTCTCATTCCGGCCCTCGTCCCTCAGCTCGATCTCATGGTGAAAGTGGCCAATTCAGTCCTTACGCAGTGCAGCCTTCCACTGAGAGGGAGAGGCAATTGGAGCATCGTGTCGCAGAACTCGAACGAATGGTTCAGTCGTTGCAGGAGTCTCATCAACATCGTATCGCAGAGCTCGAGGGAAAGGTCGAGTCACTTCAGGAGGCTGAACAGCTCCGTATCGACGCTGAAAGGAGCCGTCAAGCTGAACACCAAGCACGTCTTGATTGGATGAATGAGATGATGTGGCATTGACATACCATTCAATCGAGTATGAAGTTTATGACAGTTCAGGAAGGGCCAGAACTCTATGACAGCTCTGCTTACGCTGGCCCATGAACAGGCTGCCTCAATGGGACGATGAGCGAGAACTTGCCTATCAACAAGCCGTAAAGAGCGGCACAGTTCTTGAGGTAGAATGGCATGATACATACACGGCCCCATTTGTGCCTGATAAATGATGACAAGGGATATGGAATTGGCCATAGGACTTCTAAAGATCGATCACAGAGTACGAGACAGGAGGCGTTGGAGTTTACTGAATAGATAAACAATACATCAAGCTCAGGTATCTTAAGAGATAATTCATTTTACCAGTGATTTAACATCAGTTCCCATTTGATAACAGTCTCTATTTGATCTCTACCTTCATGTAGCAGCAGCTTCATTTGATACCATTCTCTGAAGCGAAGTCCATAGCATGGCAGAAACACAATAAGAAGTGTAATAACGCCAAGAACACAATGACCTCAAATCAGTATACTTTACTTAATTTACCTAAATACCTATAAATGGAGCTCTTCAGCAGACTGAGTAGGTAGCTAGGTAGGTAGCTAATTGAATGCTTGCAATGGCTGCCACTGTAAACGACTAGCAAAATTTCAAGGAGGTCAATTGAGGCATACCTCAAGCACAGGCGCACGCACAATTTGGTGAATTCTTTCTGAAGCGCTATTCTAAAACAAAACCTCCACAAACCATCACCAACTCTGAAGCACGCACGCCTGCTAAATTGCCAGCTTTACTCTCCAAACTCCATTCGTTCTACGGTGATTCACGATGGTTTCGTACAAGCCCAACACGACGAAGAAGCATGGAGAAGATAAGGACCGTCCGCGTCCTCATCCTCGCCCTGCGTCTTCCTTCGCCTCCTCTTCCAGATCGACTCCCGCTACGAGGGAAGAGGCCATGCGCCTGGCCGGCGAGGAGTTTGACCGTCAGAGGTCAAACTATTCCAAACCTAGCCCTGCGCCCAGTAACAAGACCTCTGGGTTCTTCAGAGGTCGTGGTTCTGGTCGCGGTGGTCCCCGGTACAACCCTCACTCTCGTGGAAACTATGGTGGTAACCAGGGCCCCGAAAAGCCCAAGGGCCATCTCAGGTTCTCATCAGAGGCAAAGAGGGAGTTCGTCATGGATAGAAAGGGTCGAGTAGGCCAAAGGCTTATCGACACGAGTATCAATGCATCTGGTAACGACCACTTTGCTATAAACTTCTCTAGCGGGATCATTCCTTTATCCTAATTAGTTAACCCTTATTAAAGTAAATACTTATTTAATATACT